>CAUYLG010015762.1:0-32557 GCA_963573385.1 Cacajao melanocephalus | reverse complement strand
AAGTAAAACACTGAACCTAGCTTGGTGTATTTGGGAAAACGAATGGATTTATGAATGAATATAATTTGCTAGTTAGGTGTATCATCTCTCTGTCATCTCTCTGAGAATCTTTTATCTTTCCTCTTTTCTCTCTCCTCCTCAAAAAAAAAAAAAAAAAAAAAAAAACCTCCTCCCCCGAAGAGATAAATCTTTCCTCATCCCTGAGTCTGCATTATTCTTGTAACTTGCTTTGACCAAAGAGACAGTGACAAATATTATGTGAGCAAAGACTTAAAAAGGCTGAAGAAGCCTGGTCTTTCTTGTCAAAGAGAGGGGCTCCAATTCTCCTAACCATCCCAGATGAGGCCACCATATATCAGCCAACCCCTGCTGGTCACCCAGCTAAACAAAGACTCAAAACTCAGCCTAGCCAAAACCCACATAAGCACTACCCACCTGAGACCAGCCCAAATTGTCAACACACAGGAGCATGAGCTGAAGAAATAGCTGTTACTTTAAGCCACTAAGTTTAGGAGTGGTTAGCTATATATCCGCTAATTACTATTACTAGTTTTTACTATAACTATCGCTAATAATTACTAGTGTATAAAAGTAATCATGGATGGTGTAATTTATCAAGCTGTTCGTATGTGCCAACTATCACGCTAAGTACCTTAAGTACATTTTCTGACGTAATCCTCACAGAACTCTGAATGGATAAGCATAAGTATACCTGTTGTTTTAGCATGAGGAAACTGAAGCACAGAGAGATTAAACAGTTTCCCCAAAGTCACGTGAGTCGGTCACGACCCAGGAATTTGAACTCAGGCCCGTCTGTTCACAAACCCAAGATCTTCACCGCAGACAGTATGCAAAGTCGTCTGAAGAGCAAATTAGAAGGCCCAACAGGAGATGCATACTTACACTGGGTGGATTTAGAGGCAATTATTGTCTCTTTTCCAATCTGTTTTGCAGAAAGAATGTCAAACCCTCCAGAGGAAGAATCATGCTTTCCATCTGTTTCTAATTTCTTAAAAAATGCCAGTAGGCTTTGTATTGAGTCTCCTTTTAAAGGCTCAAGCTGAATTACAATCACCATGTAATCATTTGTTTTTCTCTCATTTGGGAAAAAGACAGAAATAAGAAATTGTGACTGCTGACTATCAGTTTCAAACTATAACTATTGTTTCAAACACGTTCTAATTATATCAACCTTCGTCTTTCTCAGAAAATAAACTTTAAAATATTATAATACTTGTACATGCAACATGTTTGTGTTCCTATGAGAAATATTTTTCCATGCATTGTTCCATTTTGATCTTTAGTGTAGCTAGTCATTTATTAAAGATAAATCCATGGTCATTTATTCTAAATGATGAGTGGGGGGAGGATAGTTATTAAATTTGCCTCAAACTTAGCTATTTATCACTACTAATTAGCTGTTATCACTACTAATTATGTCTACTTTGAATTGGCAGGGGTAGTGGGGTGGGAGGTGGTGGGGTAGGGAGTAATTAGCAGTAAAGCCAGAACAATTTATACCTTTAAAGCAGAAACCCAGTTGCAAATAAATCCTATTAATATCTAATGAAATAAGGGAGAGAGGTAGTAGACCTGCTTGGAAATATGAAAAAATCTATTTTGCAAGCAGATGGGTGAAACTAGTATGGATAATTCTGGTTGTCATATCATATTGTTTTGATTAGAGAATCATGGCCATTGTTATGGGTAGCACTTTACATGGCCTATAAGTCTCTTTGTGTCTTAGATTTTCAACAAAGTATTTATTTTAAAAGAACAAGAATTAGGCCTAGCCCAGCAAAAGAAATTCTCAATGTTTTTGACAAGTGCATGAATCAAACTGCCTTGCGAGATCCAGAAACAAGCACTGAGGTCACAGGGAAGTGATGGGAGCATCTGAGAGCCAGTGTGTTACTATAGGGGTTTCTAATGTGAGAACAAGAGATGCTCAGAGCTCAAAGAGTTAAGTTGTAAAATCAAAACACCACATTCACTCAATTCTAAGATGTTTTTTTTTTCTCATTTAAATGTTTCTGGAATAAGAATACACCTGACATTTGCTGTCAGCTGAAACTCGCCAGCTACGGAAAGAAAGGTATAAATTTCTGCACCCTGGCACTGTAGCTGTCACTGTCTGACTCAACCATCCCTAGATCCAGGCAATTGTCCCAACAGTCATTTTCACCAGTGTCGTCACATGTGATTGAATTTTGATGTAAATTTGAATTCAATCAAATCTAATTGTTGCTTAAATTGGTTCAAAAATACCACACTATAATGCAGCATTTAAACAAAACGTTATTGTGTGTGCAGGCAATGAACCTAAAGTCAGTAAAAAATGGCTCTCTCTAAATCACAGATCTGTTTAGATTACAGATAATAGAGCATAATAATAGATAATTTTCAAAGCTAGGAGAGTTGGTGTGACTGAATCATGCAGCAAGCAACCATTCATCACCCAGAGTTCTATGGCTAAATACTTTCAATTGATATTGATAGGCCAGGTGTGGTGGCTCACGCCTGCAATCCCAGCACTTTGGAAGACCAAGTGGGGCAGATCACTTGAGATCCAGGAGTTTGAGAACAGCCTGGCCAACACGGCGAAACCCCCGTCTTTGTTTCTAAATGAAATAGAAACAGAGGCTATTTCTATAGCCTTCTTGGAAATGAATGGAAAGGAACCTTTACCATTTCAAAATGGAAAGGAATCTAATTTTCCAACAAAGGGATTAGTTGATCCAAGGAAACCCTATGGACTCATAATATATGGCAAGTGGAATTTCCCACTTTGCTCTCAAACTTAGTTTTGAACTAATTGTCCAAAACCACAGTGAAGTTTGTAGACTTTTAAATGGTACCACTACAGGCAAGCTTGGTAGAATGCAGAAGTCTGAGCATAAGGGACCATTAGATGACTCAGATAAACAAGCACAGCATGAAGAATGAGCTGTGGGGAGAGAGAAGCAAGAAAAATGTCATTGATGTTGTTGTTCTCCCACCGTGGAGGTAAAGTAATACAATTTTACATAACTAGGCAGGTGACAGAGCTTAGACATTTAATAAGTCAGTTCCAAAATTGTCTAATTTAATTGCAAATCTTTTAAGACTAGTTTTTCTCCATGGTCATTTATTCTAATATTCAATAAAATTGTTCTTAATATAGTCTGGCCTGCTTTGCTTGTTTTATTACAGTGCTAACAAGAAAATAAAGCATATCTTCTAAATCATGTTAAGACATATTATGTTAACAAATTTAGTATAATCTCACATAGACCAACTACAGTTTCCAACTGCTGTTATAATGATGCAGGCTAGTGAAAAGCAGTTTGTGATAGCATTAACTAAAAATCTTTGCAGGTTTCAATGATTCCATCTGGAGAGTAAAGTCCAATCTGTCTAATGGAAATTATGTTTTAAGAAGACACGCATGCTAATTAAAAATAAACTATAAAATGCAGAAAAGTATTTTAAAAAATACTAGTTATGTCTAATTCACCTCTCCCCTACTCATGGATAACATTTTGCCTCATTTCTTCCGATCTAAATACTCTTGCTTTAGTGCCAGGAGAAAGTAATGTCATGAACTTCAAGGAACTGTAAATGTGGAAAAGACAATAGAATTAATATCAAATGTATTTTCATTATTATTCTATTAATGTCTCCATCTCTAGCCTATAAGTTTCATATAGGCAGCAATCACATCTTCATTTGTTCACTGTCGTATCTGGGACATCTAATAGCTCCTGGTGCCTGCCACATGATAAAAGTTCAATTAATCATCGTTAGATACAAGATATGAATTAGTCAGGGTTTTAAATTTCATCCAATAGAAAGCAAGTCTGACTGATTCAAGCTAAAAAGGAATTCAGGACATGATAACTGGGTAGCTCATGGAGTAGTCAGGAAAGCTTGAGGTTTTGGCTCAGTGGCTATAGACAAGTTACATGAGACTGGCCTGTGAAGCATTACCAGGCTGCTGCTTGTAACACGGATACACAACTGTCACAAGCACTGTTCACTGATACTGGACATTGCTCTATTGCCTCTGGCTACTCAGGGTGCCTGCTGCTACTGCTGCTGCCTTCCACCACAAGCAGAGATTCAGAGAGGCCCTGCCCTTTTTATTTTCTTTTGCATCACTACATTCTAATTCAAAGTGTAGTGTGGTTAAACCTGGCAGGTAATGTTGAGGTCAAGTACCTAGCTGTAAGACTGGTGGGAAAGCACAGAGTGGCATTTCAAGATTCGAGCAGCAGAGGGCTTCTGCCTCACCAGGTAGGTTTTCTATACATGGGAGGCTTTACATGCTGGACAGCAGAAAATCATGACAAATGCACACCCATTTTACCGTGCAACATCAGCACATACACTTTGTTTTCCCCACATTTTCACTGTTAACAGAAGAAACCACAAAATAAACCAGTCAACAAAACTATCACCTAATATAATGCAAATATGCCTCATAAACTTGAAAATATTCTCATCTCCTCCCATGAAGAAGCCAACACAATGCCATTTAAGTTGCTGAATTCCACTCCAACTCTAGAGTGTTCGAAGCTTCCTTATTCTTATTCCATTCCAGTTACAATCCTGTCTCAAAATTCTGCATTCCGTGGAAGTAAATGCTGAAGTTAACTATCACTCATCCACCTTATAAAACATAGCAGGATGGAGAAGAAAGAAGAACATTAGTCAATATAGTTGTGTGCATGCAAGACAATGAGGAAAGTGTCAGATGCTGAGAACTATTTACTGTAACTGTTCATAAGGTCGTACTTGGTGTTTATGCATTTGTGAGTTCTCTGCTACACATTTCCTGTTGCCTTTGACCTCCCGTTACCCATTGTGGGGTAATCAATGCTGCCTCTCCTAGCTTGACAGAAATAATCACCCCAACCAACACCTTACCTCTTATTTCTCGCTGCTCATCCAGTGAAGAAACCTGCATGGGGAGGTGGCAGCTCAGCTTCCCATTTAAAGAAAACAGTGTTATGTGTCCTAGAGGGAACATTCTTCTCTTAGACACTAAATTTCCTAAAGCATTGAAGACCAGAGTTGTGGTAATGGAATGCAATGTACTCTGACTATAGAAGAAACAGCCTATATATTACTATTTGGCTCAGAGTCATATACCATATTTTATATGCATAACTGCAACTCCGTCTTTTAAGATAGTACGAGAAGGCCAAGGAGTGCTTGGGAAATAGGTTATATGACAAGATTAGTGAATCCCATGGACTTAAATGTCTTTTGTTTTTTCACTGTAGAATAAGATTCTTGTTCTGAAGCAATGTGGAGTGTAATGCTTTGATGATGAATAAGGCATTTAGAAATTCTGTGGACCTTCTGGCAGAACAGTTCTGGGCAGGGAAGACTTTTGTTTCAGATTCTGGAGTGTGGAGGGCCAGCTTGCTCCAGGGAAGGATGGAAAAACAAATTTTTGGCATTTCAGATTCTGGAGTGGAAGGTGAATTGTTCTTCATCTGTGGAGAGCTCAAATATTGGATGGGTAAAGATAATAGCTTGTGCTCTTCAGAATGAAGAATCTAATCACTCCAAGCAGAAATAAAGTTAGAAATGAAAGGTAATATCCAGAAACCTCATGATCTCTTCCTCTCTCCGAGGACTCCGCCCCCAGTTCTCTGTCCGAAGGTCTACTCTGCCCCCAGGTCTCTGCCCCAAGAAGGTGTATGAAGCATTTAACAGGGCTGCATACAGGGCAAGAAGTAACTGTGGCCATTTTAGCAAATAATCTACCACACAGCCTTGCCCTCCTAGACATAGTTGGGGCTGGGAACCTGCAGTTTTTTTTGTTTTTTTTTTAACTGAGGTAAGTTCCTTTTACCACATAACAGAGACAAAACAAAACATATGCCTTCTGTAGGCAAATTAGCCCATAGCAAAAAAGGGGAGATAAAGGGGCTGGGCTGTGAATTTCCAAGTCTTTCTTTTAAACTTGCCCAAATGCAATATTTCCTGAGAGTTAAGTGAAAGTTGGGAGAACCCAGGTGTGTTACTGTGATGGTACTCCTTCTGCTTGAAGGGAAACAACAGATATAGAGCAGAAATGTTCCCGTTTTAGGAATAATGGTAAACTCCACCACCCCCTTTGTTTTCTTTTGAATAAATAGGCTGAAACTATCCAGAGGATGATGTGACATTTATCCTATGGCTTTGTCCAGCCAAATCCTTCCACACTTGAAAATGTGATTTCAGTCTACTTCAGCAAGAGTTAATTTTTTCTTCCTCTATCAGGCAAAGAGAACAGTGGGAAAAAGCATAAAAGCTCTCAGAGACCATGGGGGAAATATGTTAACATTGCTAAAATGAAGAGGGAGAAGGCAGGAAAAAGAGTAGTCAATTCAAAAGCCTGCAGGCTGGCCAGGCGCAGTGGCCCACGCCTACAATCCCAGCACTTTGGGAGGCCAAGATGAACGGATCACTTGAGGCCAGGAGTTTGAGACCAGCCTGGCCAACATGGTGAAACCCTGTCTCTACTAACAATACAAAAATTAGCTGGGCGTGATAATGCACACCTGTAATCCCAGCTGCTCAAGAGGCTGAGGCAGGAGAATCACCTGAACCTGGGAGACAGAGGTTGCAGTGAGCTGACATTGCGCCAATGCACTCCAGCCTGGGCAACAGTGAGAGTCTGTCTCAAATCAAACACACAAACAAAAAGCTTGCAGGGCCAGACAGTAACAGATGAGAGAGAAATTAGAGTCCGTGGCAAACTGAGGATCCAAAACTTTGCCCAGATGGTCAGCTGTTTTTCGTAGGTACTCATGCGGTGACTGTTAGAAGAATTGCCAGATTTTCCTATTTTTTGTGAGAAGCTGGGAATACAAATTTCTGTGAAATTTCTCAATTTTTAAACATTATTACCTCATTTCCTTTTGAGTCACTGATTGCACATGTCACTGCATGTCAGGTAAGCTGCCCGACAGGCCATCAGGTTGAGCTCCTTGCTGGGCTATGGGAAGTCATTAAGCACTTTGACTTAGGATATTCAGTGGTAATTTGTCCCAGGAATATGTCTGCAAGACCTTGGACAAGTACCGGACTGATTTCTTCCACAGTAAAATGTGGTTAAGGGCTCTTTCTCCAAGCTATTATGGGTATGAAATACTGTGGAACAGTTCCTGCACCAAGTGGGTTGTAGTCATCTCATGAAGTGGCTGGCTGTGAGTTATTCTGCTCACAGCAGAGGCTGCTGTTATCATTGGCAGTCCTTGTAGCTCCCTATGTGGCCTCACAGAGTCACCCTCATCAGCCACCCCTATTCCTGTGGATAATAGGTCACAGAAGCCAAGGAAGTCAGATCGGATTCCATGCTTGCTGTATTAGCTTTCTCCAGAGAACAGAACCACTAGGATTCATTCATTCATTCATAAGAACTGGCTCACACGTGGCTGAGAAGCTCCACAATCTGCAACAAGCCAGCAAGCTAGAGACCCATGAGAGTCGATGATGTAAATTCCTGTCCATGGGCAGGAGAACACCAATGTCCCAGCTTAAGTAGCCACACAGGACATATTCTTTCTTACTCAGCCTTTTTGCGCTCTTCAGATCTTCAATCGATTGGTGAGGCCCAAACACACAGGGAAGGGCAATCTGCTTTACTTGTCTACTGATTTAAATGTTAATCTCATCCAAAAACATCTTCGCAGGCATACCCAGAATGGTATTTGTCCAGATGTCTAGGCACCCTGTGGCCCAGTCAAGTTGACACATAAAATTAACCATCATACTCAATTTACCAGAATGTATCAGAGACTCATATGATAGGAAGCTAACACAGGGTCCTGGGATGCTAGAAATCTAATTACTAAACTATATAAATGACTGCTTCCAACACATGGCTGTTCCTGGACCAATTTCCAGACAGAAAATGTTCTGTAAGAAGGTTGGTCAAGGCATCACTGTCTAATTCTTAGCGTTCAGTATTCCTCCTTCCTATATGTTTCCAGCTGGGGAGATGTGGATGCTTGTCAGACATCTTTGGGAAGTGTGAGAATTGCTTATTATTTTGCACCTTTTTGTTTCTCTTTTCCTTTCTACTCTAAGATGTGTGCTGGCCTTCATGGCTGTGCAGCTAGCTCAACATGAAGTGTTCAACAAATGTTGTCTGTTACTAGAACTTAGTCGTTATTTTTATTTATTTATTAAGATGGAGTTTCATTCTTGTCACCCAGGCTGGAGTGCAGTGGCACGATCTAGGCTCACTGTAACCTCCGCCTCCTGGGTTCAAGTGATTCTTCCACCTCAGCTTCCCCAGTAACTGGGATTATAGGTGTGCACCACCATGCCCAGCTAATTTTTGTATTTTTAGTAGAGATGGGGTTTCGCCATGTTGGCCAGGCTGGTCTTGAACTCCTGACTTCAAGTGATCCACCCACCTAAGCCTCCCAAAGTGCTGGGATTGCAAGAGTGAGCCACCAGGCGCCCAGCTGGACTTATTCATTATAGTATTATAATGAATATTATATACTATTATAATAGTATTGAATTACAATAGTATTATAACATTATAGTATTATATGTATCATTATACCACTCTAACACAATGTTTGCAGCTGCCTGTAAGATCCTCTGGGCAGGGCTGGGGTTATGCCTCATGTATCTGTGGATTTTCTTCTCCTTGGTCTCAGCCTGATCAAGAATAGAAGTTCAGGAAGTATTTTTGGAGAGATGGGTGGTTTTCTAGTTAAATAGAGTAGTCCGACTTCTCTCAGGGAAGGTGACATTTAAGCTGAGAACCAAATGAAGTGAAGAATGAATTCAGTGGTGATTTGGGGCAAGAGTGCTAGATACACAGGGAAACATAAGTTTGAAGACTTTGTAGCGGGAACCTGCTTGTGAATTTGAGTAACAGCCAAGGCCCAAGGCAATCAGAGAAGACAGGGCAAAGTAGAAAGTGGGAGGTAGGGCTGAGAGATAGGCAGGGGCAGTGTTTGCGGACCTGCTATTCTTGCTCTGGTTGTAAGGCCTTCTCCTCATATGAATAATATTAAAATGAGAAAACTCCTTAATAATAAAGGAAGTAATAATTTAGGAAGGAGCAACTGTAGTCTAACAACCTCTACCTTGGAAGAAAGTCAGACAGGAATTTGGGATAGATGCTGGCAGTGGACAAAGGATAAATCCATGAGGGGAAAGACTTGGAGCGCAGAAAAAAGGGATTATTCTGAGCCTAAGAAAGCTAGAGGTTCCTGGTATGGTATCCCTCTAGCCACCCTCCTGGTGTAATTGTCAGTGTGAGTAGAGTGAAGTTCAGGATCCATGCTTTTGGGAAAGATTTTGGTAAGCAGTTGTTATGGGCTAAATTGTTTTCTCATTTTTTTTAACAAAATTTTCATGGTAAAGCTCTAACCCTCAGTACCTCAAAATGCAACTGTATTTGGGGAAGGGAAGAAGTAATTAAATTAAAATGAGGTCACTGGGGTGGCCCTCATCCAATATGACTGGTGTTCTTATCAGAAGAGGATGTCATGACACAGGTATATGCAGACGGAGGATGATGTGAAGACGCAGTAAGAAGGTAGCTGTCTCTCAGCCCAGGAGAGAAGTCGTAAAAGACACCAACCCTGTTGACACCTTGATCTTGGACTTCTGGCCTCCAGAACTGTGAGATAATATGTGTCTGTTAAGTCATCCTATCTATGGTACTTTGTTATTGCAAACAAATACACCAGGAATTGTGGCAGTATATAGTCCTTAAGGCATTTTCTGCCCTTTCTCGATTGCACTGGGGTCATTTTAACAAAGGGGTCAGAATCAGCAGAAGGGGAGACTCTACAGTGGCCCATCAGCTGAAGTGGCCTTGTGCTTGGTCCTTGAATCCTGGTTCCCAGTTTTCATTCATATTAGAAATGGCACCCTGGCATTGCTTTCTTGAAAAGATTAATAAATCTTAATCTCCTGCCTTGGTGGCCTGATGCTGTCCCACTCCTGTAATGTTGTTTGCAGGGGTGTGATGTGCTAGATACTAGGTAGGTAATCTCATTAAATCCCCACAATAGGCTTATAATGAAGGCATCTAATTTATCAACCCCATTTTATAACTCAAAAATCTGAGGCTTGCCAATGTTAAGCGAACTGCACCGGGCCATTTAGCTATTAAATGTGGACTTGGAATTTGAATTCAGATCTGTCTGACTCTAGTGATTGACCTCTTAGTTACTGTTTGGGTATGAATTCACACCTGACTCATGCTAGAGTTAATTGTGCCACATTGACATTGGTGACTGGGGCCAGGTCCTTTTTTGTTCTAGTTGGTTTTCCTATCTTATGCCTGGACGCACAATGCTGCATGGACACTCAAGAATCATCAAGTGGGGCAGCCTAGAGTCCTGCATGCTCTCCAAGCCTGTCTACATTTGTTCAGTAACAGAAATACATTCAGCTCTCTCTTAAAGATCTTTATAGTTCGAATCGATCAGGCATCTTTAAAAACTTACTGAGCATCTACTATGGGTGTTATAGATTAAATATTTCTGCCCCCTTTTCCCAAATTCATTTGTTGAAACCCTAACCCCCAAGGTTATGGTATTGGGAAGTGGGACCTTTGGGAAGCGATTAGGTCATGGGGATGGCACCCTTATGAATAGAATTTGTGTCCTTGTAAAAGACACCCCAGAGAGATTCCTCAGCCCTTCTGTCATGCGAGGACACAGTGAGAAGAGGGCTATCCATGAACCAGGGAGTGGGCCCTCACCGGAGTCTGAATCTTCCAATATCTTGATCTTGGACCTCCCAGCCTCCAGAACTGTGAGAGAGAAATTTTGGTTGTTTGTAAGCCATCTAATTGGTGGTATTTTGTGAGGCAGCCCAGATACACTAAGACAATGGACTAGGCACAGTTCAACACAGTGGAATGAATACAGCAGAGGTGAGCACAGGGGCTCCTGGACACAGTGGAGTGAGACTTCCCCCTCATCTCTGGCTTGTGTAGGGGGCCTGCCTGTCAGGAGGAGAGTTCTTGAGAAGTTTTAAAGGGTACAAAGTAGCTGTCCAGTGACAACTTCAAAAAAGACATTCCAGGTAGAGACAGGAGTATGTGGGAGGAAGCTGAGCTGGGCCAGAGCTCATGGCGCGGGTGAGAGAATGGCAAAGATGAGGCTGCAGGCTGGGCTTGCCCAGGCCATGGTGTGTTGTGTATGTTGTCCCAGGAGCTTGGATTTTACTCTGAAAACCACCAGGAGCCAAGAAAGCATTTTTACCAGTGAGGCAGCCATGTTCAGATGTGCATTTGGGCAGTGTGGCTGATGGGAGACCAGTTAGAAGGTAGCTGGGAGAAACGTGGTGTCATGACCACCTTCAAAGGGGCAGAAGGGATGGAGAAGATTGGTTGTGGGGAGAGGCTGCTGGGGGCCATGGACTTGCCCAGCTGTGGAAAAGGGGTGTGTGGTGGACTGCGGCCGCGTTCACTGAGATGGGGAGATGATAAAGATAGCGGATGGAATTGCCTGTTTCTCCCTGTGTGGACCATCATGCAGTGAGGCACATGTGTTTGGAGCTAAAGGAAAGATTTCTAAAGCTTCAGGGGGCTGAGAACACGCAGTAGGTAACAGGAGGAAAGAGGAAAACGTGGGCGGCTCTGAAGGATGCTGACATTTGAAAGGCAGGCAGTGATTCTAAACAAATCGTTCTTAACCCTGCATGCACATTGCACTCACCTGGATAGCCTTTCCTTTTCAGAAAGTGGGGGTAGCTTTTAAATCATACCATGGTCCAATATTTGGATGCGATTGGTCTGGGCTGAAGATTGAGTATTTACATTTTATTAAGCTCCCCAGGAAAACCTAAAGCACAGCCTGTATAATAAATATAGTGTGAATTATATTTCATTTGGGGGCCAGTCTACTTATATTATTGAGCAGAAATCTGACTCTCTGACTTATGTAATGATATGTATTCATATATTCTCATAATAATCACATATGTCTCAGAATGACAATGTTCACTTTTTTGTTTCCTCTGCTACACTGTAAACTTTCCAGGGCTGTAGCAGCTGGACAAATGCTTGCTGAACAAATGGATGAAGAAATGAATGTTCCTATTATCCATGTTCTGGAAAACAGGTGACCATTTAGGAAAGGAGGGCTCTAGAGAAACCTGGAGTACTCTGTTTCTTCTCCCTCCCAAATGAAAATAACAGATTTCCAATATGGGGCTCTGTCCTGTGGCAGGCACTGGAAAAAACACTTTATGCAGGTTGCTGTATTGATTCTTCACAACACCCCTGTGAGGCAGCAGGAACTGTTATTATTCCCATTTGACAGATGCACACTTGAGACTGAACGTGGTTAAGTAATTTCCCAGGTATCCTAGTCCTCGTGAGTGCCAGGTGGAAGCATTTTTGGAAAACCCACACCTTCTCCTTTCCCCCACAAACATTACTTACATGCTCTGCTCCAGGACAGCCAGCTGTACTTCTGCTGTCCCAGAGAGCCTAGTGCCCAAAGCAAAATGTATTGCTCCTATAACACATGGTATAGTAGTGACCTATTAAATAAATTACCGTCTCCTCTGCTGTACTCTCAGTTCCGTGAAGGCAGGGACCATGTTTGTATCCCCAGTGCTTCATAGCACACTGGGCGCGAAGTAAGTGTTACATTTGTAATTATGAAATCAACAAAGTCTGTTCCCTTAACCATGAGACATTTCAAGTCTCATGATCTCTGTTTTATATATGCTCCAGGCATGATATCTGGAGATATGATATTGGCTTTATGGAAAGGTCCTTCATCCTGCTGGTTATCTTCTTCTCCCTTCTTTCCCTCTCTCTTTTCTGTCTCCTCCTTATCCTTCTTCTGCACCTTTTTCACCTTTTTCCTCCTCTCTCTCCTCCCCTTTTCCTCCCTCTTTTGTGGCACTATACTTTCCAGTGTCCCCCTTAAAGCATATTGCCCAAAGCAGAATACATTACTCCAATTTGTTACCTTGAACATGGCAATACTTAAAGGCGACATTGATTCAGTGCTTTACAAGGAGCCAGACACAACGCTAGGGCTATTACCTACATGCTTATCATTTTTAGGCTTTCTGCCAAGTCTGAGAGATACATATGAACATTTTGTCTTTTGTTTCAGATAAGGTTGCTGAGACTGTGAATGAATTCTCCCTGACCTCACTGGCTCACCGTACTTTTCTAAATTGCTCAAGTACTTTTTACTCCCTGTCATGAGGTCATTTTTTCCAGACTCTGTGGATAACAGAAGTAAGTCAGAGATTTCAGCAAGCCAGACATGAGGTAGTTGCCTGGAATAGACTTTGCAGTCTGGTTTTCATTCAATACATCTCCTTTACAACAATCTTTTCTGGGTAAATGGCTGGTCTGCTGATTCCTGTCCTGTGCAGCTTTTAAAAATGGTGGTGAGGAAGGATGGGAAATTGATGCTTCCAGCCCATGCTTCCAGAGCACCTCAGTTGAGGACTAATCACATCAGGAAAGATCCAGATCAGCTAAGGAAAGCAGCTTTCAGTTTCCAAAGCTCAACTTAAATCTCAACTAAAAGGCATCTGCCAATCCTGAAAAAGGCATGAAGACCATGTCTGGATTGCTTTCATCTTCGGACCTTTGGAATCGGTAATCTGTCAGGGGAATGTGAAAGTCCAAGCGCAGTAGACAGTGTGCATCTGCAGAAACAGAATCCGGTAATTGTTACATGCACAGGCTGACGCTCCACAGAAAGGGAACAATGAATCCCTCCACACAGCATTTTTTGCACCTAATCATTTCATTTCAGTCTTTATAGTGTTCAGTGGATGCTTATGAAAAACGTCCCTATGGTGAACAAATAGGGAGCTTTTAATTATACCATTAAAATGGAAGAAAGGTGGGCACAGAAGCCCAAAATGGTGTCACCCGGAATGAGCGTAAGTGTGAAATGCGCGGTGAGCCAAGGGCAGAGCTCAAAAATGGTTCTGAAAATCTCTTGGTACTTTCTAAACATAATTTCCTGTGTATTGGGTTTAAACTGTAGGAAAATTATTTGCAGAGGATGTAAACAAACAGAAGCAAATGCTTTTTAGAAGCAGTTGTTAGGTAAAAATATCCTGTTCAACTGACAGGCATTGCATCCAATTTGTTGTTTTTATTTTGTTTAAATCCCAATCTGTCCAAAAAGAGATTTAAGCAAAAAAAAAAAAAAAAAAGAAATTATTGGCAATTACTCTGTGAAGAAAATAACACCACTTTCAATGGGGAATTCAGAGGTGGAAAGCACTCTCATTTCTCAGGATACTCTTCACAAAGGAGAGGAAAGTTTGTATGTCTCAGCCAGAGTTCTTAATTGCAAGAACAAGTCATTTACTTTGGTTATCTCTTTCTCTGTGATAAGTGACGTCAAAACTTAGTGACCTAAAACAATACTTGGTGGTTATCTCTCATGGTTCTATGATGGACTGGGTTCAGCTGGGCATTTCTGGCTTGCAGGGTCTCACATAGCTGTGGTCAGATGTGGGCTAGGGCTGCAGTCATCTGAGGGCTCACGGGGCTGGATGTCAGGACTGCTCATTCCATGGCTGACAGTTAGTGCTGGGTGTCATCTGGGAACTCCACGGGGGCTAACACAGGGCACCTACTGTTGGGGAAACATAATTTAAAACAGATTTATTTCCCTAAGCCAGAAAATCTGTCCAGAAAGGTTGTGGATAAAGAAAAGTTTTATTATTTAATAAACATTAAACCAGAATGCAATGCACATCAGAGACAAATCTGCTAATGCACATCACAGGCAATCCGCCAAGGCACCGCAAAGACTGAAAAACATCTCACCCTTTTATACAGACAAACACGTACTACCCATTGCATGCTTGTTTTCAAGATAAACAATAACTAGCCACCAAGTAAGATGGCTTGTCAGTACCATTTGACATATTTAGTTCATCCCGACTTTACCTGGTAATTGGGTGACGTTCGTGGTAGCTAACTTCTTATAGCTCCGTAATAGGAAGCGTTTTGCAACTTGGATCAAGATAACCACCAAAGTTAGATTACAATTCTCTCACAGAAATTGGGAGTTAGGGGTGCTGTCTCCCTTGATGTTCAATTTCAAAGAAATGGCTCCTAGGCCTTAGAGAATCCCAGGTATTACTGGATCATACTGCTGAGAAAAGGCCTGACTAGTCTTTAAAAGGATTTATCTAGAAAAAAGGATGTATCCCCTCAAAGAAGGAGAAAGTATTTAAAATGACAGGTTTTAGAAAATAAATGCTATGAAAAGAAGGGGAGGGAAATATCTTCCCTTATTTTCAATAGGGAGAATCAAGCCTCTTATTTTTAATTTCATTTGTCCTGACACTATACACAGCTTTTCCATGTGGCCTGTTTATCTTTTTTGTTAGTTTTATTATTTTAATTGACAAATAATGATTTGATGTATTTATAGAGTACAATGTGATGTTTTGATACATGTATCAGTTGTGGAATGTTTACATCAGGTAAATTAGCATACCCATCACCTCAAATATTTATCATTTCTTTGTGGTGAGAACATTTAAATCCTCTCTTGTAGCTATTTTGAATTATATGATACATTGCTACTATAGTCACCATGCTGTGTGGTGAAGCACCAGAATTTATTCCTCCTTTTGATCTGAAACTTTGTACTAGTTGAATAACTTCTCCCTCCTCCCTGTTCACCTCACTTTCCAGCTTTCCATAAGAAAAAGAGGAAAGATAACAAGCATTGGCGAGGAGGCAGAGAAAAGGGAATCCTTGTACAATGTTGATGATACTATAAATGAGTGTAGCCATTTTGGAAAAACAGTATGTAGTTTCCTCAAAAAACTAAAACAAGTATTACCACATGATCCAGCAATCCCATTTCTGGGTCTCTACCCAAAGGGGTTGAAATCCATGTATCGGAAATATTTCTGCATCCATGTTCATTGATCGTTATTCACAATAGTCAAGATATGGAAACAACCTGTGTTCATCAATGGATGAGTGATTTTTAAAATGTAATATATATGCACAGTAGAATACTATTCGACCTTTAAAACAGGAAATTGTGTCCTTTTTGACAACATAGATGAACCTAAAGACATTACACTAGTAAAAGAAGCCAGGCACAGAGAGATAAGTATCCTTTATGATCACACTTACATATGGAATCTAAAAAATTCCAACTCCTAGGAGGAGGGAGTAGAATGCTGTCTCGAGTTTCTGAGAGCATGGCAGCTGGGTTCCATATGAGAGCTTCCCAAGAGACACCATTTCCAGGAGCACAGGTTCAAGAATTCTTATGACTCAGTCATGAAAGTCATAGCGTCACTCCACTGCATTCACCTGTGAGTGCATCACAGGGCCAGCCCAAATTCAAGAGGAGGGGACAGCACAAGGCTGTGGATACTAGGAGGGAAGGCTCACAGTGGGGCCATCTTTGGAGATCAGCTACCATACCCTTCTAGTATGCTTGAGCAGAAAAGAAATGTATGAAAGTGACAGGTAACTTAGGGACTTCCAAGGAAATCAAAAGAATCAGGCTTGAAACCTTCATTTTCAAGAATGATTCCCTAAACTACAATGCAAGGCTGATATAGCAGACCTCACTGATGTCATGCCTGGACACAGACACAGGATGTTAGCCTCTGTATGCTTGAACCTCTGCTACTTCACTCCCAAACCTCTGGGAAAAGGAATTCTATGTGCTAGTGGCCACCTCCTGTTGTTCACTGTTGAATAGACATCTTCAACCAGTGCGTCTATTGGTAGAACATATTGTTGGACTCACATGGCCAAATCTTTACTAAGAAGTAGGTTATGAAAATGAGATTCTGCTTTGTTTCTTGGGCTGATGGTGTTTACACAAGGTGTTTGCCAAGTCACCCAACTTAGATTCTTTTTTATTTTATTTTTCTAATTTTCTTCATTTTTTTTTTAAATTTTAAGTTCTGGGATACATGTGCAGAACATGCAGGTTTGTTACATAGGTGTACATGTGCTATGATGGTTCTTGGGAATCTTCAATCTCTATCTTCTGTCTCCACATCCAGTCTTATCATCAAATTGTATCAATTCTATTAAAAATAAAAGTCTCAATGTAGTCATAAAAATAAAATATAAAATAAAATAAAAAGTCTCTGGAAGTCACCAATCTTGCTCATCTCAACTTCAAAAATCTTAAGAATCCACTAAGATGGTAAAATTTAATTTTTAATTTCTTTTTCAAAATTTGCTAATTTGTTCTTTTGTTTCAACAACTAAAAGTAGGAAAAAGCTCTGCCTTCTCCTGGGTCTATTTCATTCATGGAACTTTAGAAAACCCTTCTTTTCTTCAACCCCATTGGTTGAAAAAAGGATGTAGTGCCCATGTCCTCCAAAATTTTCTCCCACTGCATCAATGAGAGAGTTTACGTATATTTAATACCAAACAAGATGGGAAAAAGATGTCTGCATTCCTGTAGACTGGAGTGATCATGAGCTCTTGCATACAGAGATTTAGTGTGTCGGCCAAGCTCCTAATCCCTTTTCACAGAGATTGTATCTGTGTGCCCTTCCACCCCACTATCTGAGACTAGGCCTTTCTTGTGCCTTGCAGTAAATCAGTATTGTCAGAATTTCTGATTATCATAACCTCCCACAATAGAAGCTCATTATTTTCTTCCCATTCCAGGTTCAACAAAATTGCATCTAATTAAAACCTTACAGGACTCTTTGTATTAGGGGTTTTTGTTAAATAAGTAGATTTTAGCTGCTCTTGTCACACAGAAAGAACTATGTGAGATGATAGATATGTTAATCGGCTCATTATTGTCATCATTTTACTATCTCTATGTATCCTGTAACATCATTTTGAAAACCTCAAATATATACAGTGAAATTCTTTAAAAAAATCCTTGTAGGAAATAAAGGCTTTAGCAATTTGTATTTGTTCTTGCTTGTTATTGTTTTTCTTCTTTCAGCTTTTAGTACATATTAGAGCTGTGTTTTTTGTATTCTTCAAAATGTAGCTTGCATATTTTGTAAGATCTGGTTAGACTATTACAAAGATGTTGAAAATCTTTTATTGCCCTAGTGTGCGGCAAAAAGTTGAACAACAAAATGTCTTTCAATGATTCACTGAAAGTTGTTGAACTCAGTGGGAGCCTCTTTGCAGAGTACAAAGGCCTAAGGGCATCTTTGGCATCAATATGTTCTCACCTGTGTGTGAATAATAAGGAAGAAAACAACAACAATAAGGATATAACTCCAGAACGTTTTTACTCTTAAGAATACCTCAAAGGATACTCTTGAAGATACCTCTCCAAGCCATGCACAAAAATATTTTTAGGCTGTCTATATATTTGAAGATCTCATTATAATATTATTACACTATAAAAACACAAATGAAATTTCACCGTGGTTTAACAATGAAAACTTCCAAGAATTTAGTAAAAAGAGAAAAGAGAATCTGCTGAGTATATAATTGGGATTTCAGGGATGGTTTTTAAAATGTTTCTTTCTGTTCTCCTAAGGAAGACTAGGTAGTGGGGGTAAAGTTGGCAGGAAGAAGGTGTACACATCATCCAGAAGTGGTATGAGTTATTTATAGTACAAGTTAAGATTTTAAGTATTCATAACAGTTGAGTAATTTTCTAGAAAATGTGTTCAGGATTTTAATATATCAAGTAATATAACCAAGTAATCAAGTAGTTTATCAGAAAAGCATATTGCCGGGGTTTCATGGATGGTTATTCTGGTTCAGGCTGGTCAATTCTTTTCAGGAAAATGTATTTTACATTTTCTCTTTGACACATGTGTATTCAACACCAATTATAGGTTGGTGCAAAAGCAATTGAGGTTTTTTGCCATTAAAAGTAAACTGTAATTAACCAACCTCATGTGTTGTAGACACTGATCTAGGCACTGGAGATGCAGGAGGAAAGAAAAACGTACATGGTCTCTCTCTTCCAGGAGCTCAGAGTTTAGGAAAAAATGATAATAAATACTTAAATAAGTGAACAAGGAAATTTCAAAAACTAAGTGCCATAGTAAAAAAGAAAAAAACACACAGTATACTCATCTGTAAATGGGTGTTTCACTACCCTCTTAAGTGAGGTAATATTTATGAAACATTGGGACATAGTATAAGAATAATTACACACAGTGAATGTGCCATAAACACACACACACACACTTTGAATAATCAAATTACCTTACCATGAAATTGAAGTAAAAAGTGGGCAAAGTATAATATTTGTGCAATTCACTTTTTCTGACAAAAGACAAATACTCTGTTAAGAATCTGCTACAAAGGAATAAATGGAGGCATCAGAAATGGCCATTGACACCCTGCACGAGAATGCTGTCTTCAATGCATTCTTCACTCACGAGGGGACTGGAGATACTAGCCCCTTGACCAGGGGCCCAAAAAATTCACCGTTACTCTTGTTGGTTGCCACCTGAGGAAGATACAGATCTTTTATTGCACATTGACTACTAAGTACCAAGCACTGTGCTAGGCACTTTATGTGCATGCTTTTAGTAATTCTAGCAAGAATCTCCTGGGGTTGGATTTTTTTTTTCATTTTTAAAAAATTATTTATTTATTAATTTCCGTCTTGTTGCCCAGGCTCGAGTGCAATGGCGCAATCTCAGCTCACCACAACTTCCGCCTCTTGGGTTCAAGTGACTCTACTGCCTCAGCCTCCCAAGTAGCTAGGATTACAGGCATGCACCATCACATCCAGCTATTTTTTTTTGTATTTTTAGTAGAGACGGGGTTTCTCCATGTTGGTCAGGCTGGTCTCGAACTCTTGACCTCAGGTATTGTGCCCACCTTGGCCTCCCAAAGTGTTGTGATTACTGGCATGAGCCATTGCGCCCGGCCAAGAATCTCCTGAGGTTGGAATATTAAACTTGTTTTACAGATGAGAACCTAGAGGCTCAGGAAAATGAGGCAAATTGCTTCAGGCCACTCAGATAGTACATGCAGGGTCTAGGGCTTGTGCCCAGGTATATCTAACTGCAAAGCCAATTGCTTTGTCAAGGCCAATGATACTGCACTGCCAAAAAGAACATCTGCAGTACTGGGCTATGGCAAGATGCATGAATGGCCTACAAATGGAATAGATGTTTATTACTTATTGATTTAAGCTTCTTAAATCTGGCATATGGGGTTATCAACAGGACTAACAGGATTTTGAAAGGTACAATAGGCACTAGAATGATTTGAATCCCTCCATACCTTTGGGAAATATGTTCCATTAGGGTGGTTGTAAGGCAGTCTTAGTGGAAAGACGATTGGCCTTGAAGCCTAATGATTGTGGATTTGCAATCTAGTTTACTCTTTCTTGGTGAGTGACATTTTCACACTCTTAATTTGAGTTTCAGTTTGCTTTTCTGTAAATGGAAGTTTGAATGCCTCCTTTCAGAAATGGCTATGAAAATGAACAATATTGTCTATAAATCACCAATTTCTTCATTTTTCGTATATCTATTCAGAACCTAGTATATGCCAGACATTTTTCAAGGGGCTGGGATACAGCAATGAAAACAAATTTCTGTCCTCAGAGAGCCAATGTTCTAGGGGGAAGATAGATAATAAATTAATGAAGGGAATGCATAGTGAGTTAGGTGGTGGGGAGTGCTACGGAGAAAAAAGTAGGAAAGGGACAAGGTCCTGAGGTCACAGATGGTTTCAATTTTAATTTGAAGGTTGAGGGAAAGTCTTATAAGAAGGAGACATTTAAGCAAAGGCTTGGAGATGAGAGTGTGAGCCAAGTGAATATCTGTGGGAAAATTCCAGAGCAAGGGGAATAGTGATAGAAAACCCTCAAGGCAGAGTGTCCACTTATACTTTGGAGTAGCAGAGAGGCCAGGTAGCTGGAGAGGAGTGAGCAAAGGGAGGAGTAGGAAGAGATGAAGTTAGAGGGTGACCAAGGGCCAGAAGGCACAAGGCTTATAGGCCATTGTGATAACACGTTGATTATGAAAGAAATTGGAGGCTAGTGCAGACATCAAGATGGAAGAGTGATGCGATCTGATCTGTTCTATCACAGTATCAGGCAACTAGCAGGTGCTTGATGAATGGTCACTGTTTTATATTAAGCTCTTTAAAAAAAGTATTGCTGGTATTCAGTAAACCAGGTATTTTGAAAGAGAGGCAAATGCTCATGACTGGAGAAGGGGTTAGCTGTAGGGAGAATTTGGAGGTCAGAGTAGAGTTCACATATAAAGCAGAATGCAAAGGCAGGAATCAGAGTTAGTAAGGCAAAAGCCATAGTATGGTATCCGTCAATTGAGGCTGCTATAACAACGCACCATACACAGGGTGTCGACAAACAACAGGAATTTACTTCAGACAATTCTGGAGGCTAGACATTCCTGCTGAGGGTGCCAGCATTGTTGGGTTCTATGAGGCCATCTTCCAGATTTCAGACTACTGACTTTTTGTAGAATCCTCATATGGTGTAAAGAGAGCAAAAGAGCTCTCTAGGGTCCCTTTTATACCATTCATGAGGACTCCATTCTCATGACCTAATTACCTCCAAAAGAGGTCTCCTCCTAATACTATCACACTGCAGGGTAGGATTTCAACATATGAACTTTAGAGGTATGCAATCATTCATTTCATTGTTATGAGAACTGTGGACTTGGAGGGAGGAAAGTGGTGAGCCAGGAGGGGAGGAAAACCTGGGGAGAAACCATTACTGAATATGAGACAGCATGTGTGTTTTTTTAAGCAGGCATTTCAAGTATGGCATTATAATGAATTCTAGGAATAATCATTAGTATTATTTTATAAACCACAGCACAACCTCATCTTAAAAAAAAAAAAGAAGAAGAAAATGTAGTGAGGGCTGTGCCACATTTCGTCTGCTCTGCCTCCCAGCCTTCCTAGTTAGAAGCAACTACCAATGCTATGTACATTTCTTGTAGAAAATTTGGAAAGAGAGTAAGGCATATGGGAAAGCCATTGTTAAAGTCTATTTCTTTCTTCCTTGAATGTAGGTATGTTGTTTTAACAGAATGCTACCCCCATTTCTGTTTTGCAATTTTAAACTTTTAAAAACTTAAACAAAAAGTAATGAATACATGCTCATAGAAAAATATAGATAAACAAAAAGAAAAATTAAATCATCTATTGGTCTATAGCCCTGAATTAACCATTGTTAAAATTTATGTACATTTTTCCAGAATTTTCTTTATGTATGTGTGCACATGGGTATGCACATGCATATACTGACATTTTTCTCAGAGAGAATGTGTTTCCTCTATTCATACTTTTTAAAAACCTCATGTATTGTCAACAGGTGTCTATGATAATAAAATACTTGTATATTATAATTTATCTTCATAGAGATAGAGTTATGGGTTAAAAGTAGTCACTACCAAATTGCCTTTCAGGAAGCTTATAGTAATTTATACTTTGATCAACTTTACATGACAATCCAGTTTCCCTACATACTTAGCAACACTATATATATATATATATATATATACACACACATATACATATATATACACACACATATATAGTGTTGCTAAGTATGTATATATGTATATATATGTATGTATACATATATATGTATGTATATATGTATATATACATGTATGTATATGTATGTATATATACATACATATATATATATTTTTTTTTGAGAAAGAGTCTTACTCTGTCACCCAGACTGGAGTGCAGTGGCGCAATCTTGACTCACTGCAATTTCCACCTCCCGGGTTCAAGTGATTCTCCTGTCTCAGCCTCCTGAGTATCTAGGACTACAGGCATATGCCACCACGTTCAGCTAATTTTTATATTTTTAGTAAAGATGGGATTTCACCATGTTGGCCAGGATGGTCTCCATCTCTTGACCTTGTGATCTGCCCGCCTCGGCCTCCTGAAGTGTTGGGATTATAGGCATGTGCCACCACACATGACCAACACTACATTTTTTTATTTTGCTTTTTGATTGGCCACAAATATTTAGTTATTGGTTTGATTTGCATTTATTGCTTACTTTTAAAGCTGAACATTGATTTTTTTCATGTTTACAGGTGACAGGCATAGCCTGTGTGTATTCTTTACTTAAAATCTCTTTTGAAAAATTTATCTTTTTCCCACTGATTTGTAAAATGACCCATTTCTTAGACCTATGATATTTCCAGCATGTTTGAGTCTTAAGCATGTGCCTAAGCCAGAGGAAGAGGTGAAACCAGAGGCGTTGGAAAATAGAACAGTGTGGTAGGGCACACACATGCTGACGACAGGCTTGTATGTGGCATGAAACAGTGTGCACTCAGCAACCACAGACCTGTTTCCTAAATGGCATGGATCTGGAGGCCACCCTTTGGGAAAGTCCACTGCTTTCTTCACAGCATTTCTCTGGCTCTGGAGTCTCTCTGATCTATTTTGTCTTTGCCTGCTGAAGATAGATCACTTGAGCAAAGTGAAGAAGATCTGGTTCATCTCTACCAAAACCAAAACTAAAAATAGCCAGGTGTGGTGACATGGGCCTGTAGTCTCAGCCACTCTGGAGGTTGAGGTGGGAAGATCATTTGAGCCCAGGAGTTTGAGATTACACTAAGCTATAATCATGCCACTGTACTTTGGCCTGGGCGATAGAATAAAAGTCTGTCTCAAAAGAAAGAAAAAGATAATAAGATACAGAGAAAACTGTGGCTAAAAGGACACCCTTGAAGTTTTTAATTTGGTTTATCTTGGGTGTGAGGAAAGAGAAGAAGGTGAGACAAGCCCAGAGAAAAATAAAATGAAAAGAAAAATATACAAGAAACCCCCCAAACAAAAGAAAAAACCCACAAATCTCATAAAAAACCCAAATATCTCAAAAACCTCAGAACATACATGATTATATTTATGTAAAATTATATTTAGATACATAAATTATGAATTTAGAAAATAGATATAATTAGATTGGTTTAAATTGCCTTTTAGCAATTTCCATGGTTCTGTGACAAGAGAAAATTGCAGAATAATGAATATAATATGACTCTATTTTAACAAAAACAAGCATAGAACTCTAATTTTGTGTAGCTATATTGTAGGTATACGGAAAAGCAAGGAGGAAGGAATAGAAAAATACAAATCTGCTTAGTTTTCTAGGGCTGTCATTACAAAGTACCATGGACTGGGTGACTTAACACCTGAAGTTTATTTCTCATAATTCTGGAGGCTGGAAGTCCCAGGTCAGGGTGCTAGCATGCTCAGGGTGCTAGCATGCTCAAGTTCTTAGTGAGGCTCCAATTCCTGGTTTGTAGACAGCTGTCTTCAGGATTCATCCTCACATGGTGGAGAGACAGAGAACTCTGGGCTATTATACCATATGAAGGATCCTAATCTCATCATAAGAGCCCTACCTTCATGACCTCAACTGAACCTAATTATTTCCCAAAGGCCCACCTCCAAATACCATCAAACGGAGATTAGGTTTCAGCATATGTCTTTTGGGGGACGAAAACCTTCAGTCTGTAGCAGCAGTTTAAACAACCAAAATTAATTTTCTTACAAGTTTGGAGGATAGAAGTCCAAGATTAGGTGTTGGCGGGGTTGGTTTCTTCTCAGGCCTCTTTCCTTGGTTTGTAATGGCCTTCTTCTCCCTGTGTCTACACGTAGTCCTCCCTCTGTGTCTGTGCCCTAATTTCTTGTTGCAAGGATACCAGTCATATGAAATTAAAGACTACCCCTAATGACCTTATTTTAACCTAATTCCCTCTTTAACATCCCTACCTCCAAATACAGTCATATCCTAAGTTATGAGGGGTTAGCACTTCAACATATGAGTTTTTGTTAGGTGGTTGGGGGAATGAAATTCAGCCAGTAACAACATCCATCTGTTAATATGAAATATTTCAGAGGGTAGGAAGGAAAGGCATATGGAAGAAGCCAGTTAGTTTTGTCTTAAAAGTTTTTTTTATTGTCTGTCATGTTTCAACAAACATGTATTGCTTTCACAGCTTGAAAATTATAAAAAGAATTTAATCTATAAAGGTAGTCAATTGCCTTATCGGATGAAAAATGTTAGTGACATCGTTTGGTTCTATGTCCCCGTCCAAATTTCATCTAGAATTGTAATCCCCATGTGTCAAGGGAGAGACCTGGTGGGAGGTAACTGGATCTTCAGGGCAGATTTCCCTCTTATTGTTCTCATGACAGCGAGTGAGTTCTCATGAGATCTGATGCTTTAAAAGTGATTGGCAGTTCCCTGCTTGTCCCCTTTCTCTCCTGCTGCCTTGTGAAGAAGGTACTTGCTTCTCTTTTGCCTTCTGCAATGATTGTAAGTTTCCTGAGGCCTCCCCAGCCATGTGGAGCTGTGAGTCAGTTAAACTTCCTTTATTTATAAATTACTCAGACTCAGGTAGTATCTTCACAACATTTTTAAAATAGACTAAAGCAGTCAGACATTGTGCTTCAGACACAGTTTGATCCACAGATTCATGATGCTCATCAGGGCAGGTGTCTGGACTTTGTCATTCTCTATATGTTGCTTTGACCTCCACATGTCACCTTATACTCTTAACCCTTTAATTTATGGTAACAATATTAGCTGTAAGAGTTGTAGAACACACAGCTGTCCAACACAAGAGAGAAGTCTTTACTTTCACCTCCCATGGAAAACAGACACTTCCTTCCCTTAAACTCCAACAAATGTCTCCTCTTGTCTTTGAATTGAGTCACAGGCTTTTCTGTAAACCAGTTTCAGTGTCCAAATGGTCACATGCTGATTGCTTAGGTCAGCCAAAGCCCGCACCCAGAACTGAAGGTCAGGTCATTCATGTCCAAACTCTTGCTGAAAATGGAAGACAGGTAATTCTTGAAAGAAAAATCTGGATCCCGTGTCAGAGGTCAGAGCAAAATGATTTGGAAGCGACCAATCAAAGCCTACAATTCACCAGCCCCCATGAAGTGATTTCTAATTTTAGCTCCTACCTTAATCTTCAGGTCCAGCAATACTTCAGCACAGGTTCCATCTGTTTCTCACCTTTGAGCTCATTGAATTCATACTTAAGAAAAATCTTCCACTAGAATGTAGATTCCAAGAGGGCACATATTTCCCCAGCAACTGGAATAGTGATTGGCATTTAATACGTGTTTGTGGAATAGATGAATACACATTTACTGACTATACACTATATATTGGACTATTCTAAACACTGAAGATACAGTGATAAAAGTGTTAAGCCCCTGTTCTGGTTTGCATTCCAGTGAAAGCACTAGACACTGAAGAAATAAATATATATTAGTCTAGACATATGTACTATGAAGCAAATAAAGTATGGATAGGCATAGAGTGTGAAGGGGAGAGAGCAGCATGCTGTTTTAGATAAGGTGGTCAGAGAAGACATCAATGATACAGAGATATAGGTGCAGATACCTAAGGAAGAAAGAAAGGAAGCCTTAAGGATACCTGGAAATGTAATGACAGACACTGCAATTATAGGGTCTGTCTTCCCATTGTATCAGTTAGCATTAAGCTTGAAAATCTATAAGAAACATGCACTAAACCTGTTTTAAAACCTTAAGCCACAAGTGAAGAATTTCATAAAAGGATGCAAGACTATTTCCCAGAACTCAATGATGGGCATATGTAGGATTGGAAAGAGATTAAGATCAAGAGCTAGAAAAGCAATAGGGACTCACTCCATGCATTAATTAGTTAGGTAACTAATTAAAATATATTTTCTATATTCTAGTGAGAGTGGGAGTCACAATAGGGTCTAAGACAGACAATAAGCAAAATAAATAATGAAAATATGCAGTATGTTGGATAATGATACATTCTATGGAGAAGGATACAGCAGGAATGGGGTAAGAAATGTAGAGAGTTTTAATTTTTAATTGGGTCATCAAGAAAGACCTTGCTAAAAAGTTGATATTTGAGCACATCCTAAATAAGGTAGTGAGTTATGTGGCTCGCTGGAGGGAGAGATTCCACGCCAAGGGAACAGCAAGTGCAAAGGACCAGAGGCAGCAAGTCCAAGTCTGAGCAAAGGTCCTGGGGCACCAAGTCCAAGGCCAACCAAAGGTCCTGGGGCAGCAAGTCCAAGTCCGAGCAAAGGTCCTGGGGCAGCAAGTCCAAGTCCAAGCAAAGGTCCTGTGGCAGCAAGTTCAAGTCCGAGGGAAGGTCCTGGGCCAGCAAGTCCAAGTCTGAGCAAAGGTCCAGAGGCAGCAAGTTCAAGTCTGAGCAAAGGTCCTGGGGAGCAAGTCCAAGTCCAAGTGAAAGTCTTGGGGCAGCAAGTCCAAGTCTGAGGAAAGGTCCTGGGGCAGCAAGTCCAAGTCTGAGCAAATGCAAGGAAGCCAGGGAGATGGGGGCCAACGGCAAGAAAAGGAAGATGAGTTAACAGGGCGTTAGATCCGGGACGTAATGATAATCATGATGGTGAGTATATTGGTTTTCGTGAGGTAATTTAAGTGCTTTGGTTTCTACTCTGAGGTCAAAAGCCAACAGATGAGGACAGAAGTGAGTGGCCTGATCTGACTAAAGTGGAAACTGAATCACTCTGACTGCTGTGTGTACTTGTAAAACTGACTGAGAGGGTGAAGGGCAGAAGCCAGGGACTCCTATCAGAATACCCTTATAATAATCCAGGAGACAGATGCTGGTAGTGAAGAGTGGTGAAAAGTAGGTAAACTATATTTTTCTCATGCAGCCTTTATTTCTCTGCTGCTTTATCATATCTGCATGTCTATTGCATAGCTCCTTAGGTTTCATGTCACTTTCTTTCCACTTAGAGACTACCTTGTCTCAGTTATAAATTTACCAGCTCTGGTTGGGTAAGGGGCTCACTCCCGGCATGTTCAGCCATGAGGGGGGCTTTGGAAGATGTAATTTAAGCAATGCAACTAGGGATCCATCCCACCAGTGAAGTAGGCAGCTCTTGGGTGACCCCCAGATTTGGTTGACACCCTTGTCTATATCTTCTAAACCTCACAACCTGAGCAATTCTTCTCTGTCCTCTTTTTGCCTTTACCTGGCTAGCTTTTTAAAGATTCAACTTGGGCTCCTCTGGTTTGATTCTAGACTTTCATAGGTATGTCTTCCCCTTAGTATTCTTACGACCCTCTTAGTAACTTGATCACATACTTAGTCACTCTGTATTTTAGTTGTCTATTTTGAAATTACCTCTTTGAAGGCAAAAATTTTGCCTTCTTTAGCGCTACAGCACCATCAGCACCTTGCAATGCTAGGCCTGCAGTAGGCACTCAATTATTATTTTAATATTGAATTACATCTAATTTTCACATAATCACAAATTTATTCATCTGCTCTGATGTCTCTTCCTGCTCTTCTAAATAAAAGAAAAAATGCCTCTTAGGTTGAGAGTGTCAGTTTTCACTTCTGTTGCCTTGTGCAGTGCTGATCTCCATTTTATTGTGATTGCCAAATTTAAGGTGAAAGAGCATCAATTTTGTAAGAGTCCTAAAGGAAAGATCTCTCCTACGTAGGAAATGACATGGTCCGGAACGTTAGGTGGTGCTGCAAGCAAAGCATCAGGATGCACAGAAGTGTTTTCTTCCACTTAGCTGTATGTGGGGAAAGAAGCCTTTTCATTTTCACAATAGATATCTATTTCCTCTCACCTGAAGTGTTGCTGTGATTGTTGATCAGGACTTGGAGGAATCTGTAAATTCCAGTGTTAGGGTTGAGAAATATTTAATACGTGTTGCTTACCAATGGCATTTCTGGGAATCAGTGTTTTAGAATAGAATGAGCTTAATCTTCTCCAGGGACAAAGCCTTCTGAATCCATTAGAAGCGGAAAAGCAGCAGCTCACTGGCATAAAGTTACAAGGAATCTTACTGTCTTAACAAATACCTCCCTGACCTGCAATTTTCAGCCACAGCTTATGACCCTTCAGGGAAAGAGCCTCAGACTGGAGACTCCGATCTTCAACTGCAGCTCTGCAGAAAAAAGAGTGTTCCGGAATAGGGAGTTTGTTTCATTTTCGGTCTTTCTCTATGTTAATAACTTGCAGATTCTTTGGGATGTATAAGTGATCTGTCTGTGACAGCTGTCATCCACTGACCTCTTGGAATGAGTCATTTGCTCTGACTGGCTGGAGGGATAGGCTGCCTCAGTCCTCACTGCTTTATATACATCTGTCAAAAAACAGTCCCAGGGGTTTGAACTGTTCCCCCAATTAAAGAGGATAAGGATTCATCAGCCAAAAAAACCTGAAGTGCTAGTACTTTGGGGTCTAGCTCAGAAGTCACTTCTCCAATAAAACCTTTCCTGTGTCAGTTTGCTGAGAATGATGGCTTTAGTAAAATAATAAACAAAACAAAACAAAAAACCTTTCCTGAAGTCTTTTCTTTAATGGTAAGCCACATTTAGTGAATATTTGTAGGTCCTGGATGTTGTGTTGGGCTCTTCCAAATACATTAAGTTATATAATCCTTCTTGCAACATGGTGTGGTCGTTATCAGCATCCCCATTTTCACAGAGGAAACAGATTCAGAGAGATTTAAGGTAGCTTTCCTCAAGACCTGCAGTGAGGAAATGGTAACTGGGAACAGGACCCCAGTGGTCTAGCATTTTCATCTTCCTCTTGTGCATGGCACATTAATTGCACCCTTCTCTGTTCCCATGGGTGGTGACATTCACTTCTATTGTGGCTTTATGGCATAGCTTCCCTTCTGTGCCACCTTTGCTTTGGCACAATCAGTAGTTTAGTGCACACCTTCTATTTGTCCTCGCCCTGTTAAATGACAGCCCTCTACAAAGCAGACGTTTTTGAGACCAGTTCTGTGTGTTGATTGCCTTCTCTTGCAGTTTCAGCAGGGCTGTATCCTCATGCATAATTGGGACCTCCCAACAACCTCTATTTTTTCCTTCCCTAATGTATCCTCCCTCTCTCAAAGCATAAAATGTGTGACTGCAACATTAGTACTTGGTAATGAATCAACTGGCTGTACTTTAGCTCAAAATATGTTTTAACAGAAATTCTAAAATTCTTTCAGTGATAGAAAATGTTAAATGTGGACAGGAGCATCTTCAGAACACTGGGTGGCACTGTTCCTCTTCAGCTGTGACATCAGTGGCCATGTATCTGGCTCCTCTTACTCAGCACTGTGTTAAGTCCTGAGATCCACCTCCAATATGGCATCTACTTTGTTCGCTTTGTAAGTGTGGGCCTTTCTGCTGGGACAAAGGTGACTGACAAATGGGCATCTCCTCCTTGCCTGGCAGCAATGAATGATATCCGTATGGCCCTTTCCAGGGGGGTCTAATGTCCATGGAACTATCGGTTGTCCTCAGCATATAACTTCCTTGCTCTAAAATATCTGCTAACTCCATGCTGATAATTTCCTGATTTCGTGGAAGTCTGGGCACATCGATCCTTGTTTTCTTCTTATTGCCTTTTCTATATTCCTTTATTCTTATGAAGTTTCTTATTTTTGTTAGAGTCCTTATAATGCCTCTGGTATATTTCCAGCTTTTCTTTCTAGCCCTTGTTAGTTTTCCAGTTGGGGTCTCTACTTGATCAGTCTTTAAACCCTGTTCTTCTCTATTGCACATTATTGGAACCCAGTGATCAACTGTAGTAAACATTTGTAGAAAGTGTAGAGGGAATCTAGCAGAATGAATGCCAGTTGTTATCTGGAGAAACAGGTGAAGTTTCCACAGGGATGGTGGTGTGGAACAGATTCTTGAGATATAGGTAAGTGGATTCTTCCTTCTGTGATTTTTTTCCTTCTAAAATCCTTGTTGCACCTTTTTACAGATTAGAATACTGAGATGTTTTTGGTTTTAACACCTCACTTACGGCTGTGAAGTTAAGAAGTAACAAAACTTTTACTGATTATAATTTTAGTGAATTCTTTCCAATATTCACTCACTCATCATTCATTCATTCATCAAATATTTGTTGAGAACCTACTATGTGCTGCTACTACTAGGTACCAGATATGTAGCAGTAAATAAAAACCTAAGTCTTAGGGAGTTTGCATTTTGTGACATGAGGAGGAGGGAACAGACAGACAGTAAACAGTAACACAAATACTGAGTATGTCAGGGGATGATAATATCACATGACATGTGTGCATGTGTGTACTTGCGCTATCTGGGTATGTGTCAAGGAGCTTAGGGTAGAAAGACAAATATGCACCAATAATTATAATATTAATAGCTTCTTTATTATTATGATTCCTTTTAATGAATTGTTTTTCCCTCTTTCTTATCTCTTCCTCTCCAGAGAATTAGAGGAATGGGTACAATTGCTGAGTGGGAGACGGGCATTTTTTTTTTTTCCTGCCGGTACACTGGGAAGTATAAGTGAAAGAGTGGCCAGTGCAGCCCTGCAGAAGTTAGGGAACTGTTTAACCTAAAGTGCTCTTAGAGAAGAACCTGAAAATCATTTATTAAAAGAAGTTTCCCTGATGTGAGTTCACTGACATTCCTTTACCCACCTTTTACTTCAGAATGAAGCAGAAGAAATTCTTAGAATTAAGGTTTCTGTCAGTGGGTTCTCATAGAGATTTCAGTGTGCCTTGACAAGAACATTCTCTCATAAATGACCACATTAGAGAATGAGGAAAGTGCGGGCAAAGGTCATTGCTGGCGAAGGAAACAAATTTGTGGGAAAAAAGGCAGTTATAAGAAAAAAGGCTACAGGCACCATAGTGGTGAGGTTGGGAAGGTTAACACTGGGAAGGTCTTGTGGTATTCTAGGCACTGAGGAGTCATTGGTTATTTTTACCTTGGCTGGTGACCTGTTTTTTTTTTTTCTCTTTGAGACAGAGTTTCCCTCTGTTGCCAGGTGCCAGGCTGGAGTGCAGTGGCACAATCTTGGCTCACTGCAACCTCTGCCTCCCGGTTCAAGCAATTCTACTGCCTCGGCCTCCCGAGTAGCTGGGACTACAGGCATACGCCACCACGCCCACCTAATTTTTGTATTTTTAGTAGAGATGGTGTTTCACCATGTTGGCCAGGATGGTCTCTATCTCTTGACCTCGTGATCTGCCCATTTCGGCCAAAGTGCTGGGATTACAGGCTTGAGCCACCGTGCCTGGCCGGTGACCTGTTTTATAGATGGTTAATACAGGAGCTTTTCTAGAGAGTGGGATGGAGGAGGAGAAGAAGGAAGGAAATAAGAAAGTATGGATGGAACAATGAAGGTGCATTTAAAAGACTGTTGAGAAGGGTGGCTAACGAAGCTTGATCACTGATGAGGTGAATAGCAAGAATTTATTGAGGAATTACTGTGTTCCAGACACCTCTTAAAGCATTTTCCTCATGTTAGTTTATATAATCCTTGCAATAGCCCATAAGTTAGCACTTTTATAATCTCCACTTACAGATGTGGAAACAGAATATTGGAGAAGTTACACAAATTTCCCAAGAATTCACAGCTAGAAGGTGGAGCTTTTGTGAATCAAAACCGGAGAGCTGAGTCCAAAGTCATTCACTTAACTACTTCTTTTTTATTTATTTTATTTATTTATTTATTTATTTATTTATTTATTTATTTTTGAAAGAAAGAAAAAGAGAGGAAAGAAAGTGAGAGTGAAAGAAAGAAAAAAAAAGAATGTAAGAGAGAAAGAAAGAGGAAGAGAAAGAGGGAGAGAGAACGAGATTCTTGTTCTATTGCCCAGGCTAGAATGCAGTC
>CAUYLG010015761.1:0-122727 GCA_963573385.1 Cacajao melanocephalus | reverse complement strand
TGGCTACAGAGAATGTATCTATTTTGTGTTAAAGAACTATACCTTGAACATAAGGCAGATCCAAGAGGCATATGGGGAACAGGTCAGGATTGATAAGGGTCTCAGTGGGATCCACATGAACAGGAAGTCGGGTAGGTCCCTTCAGCTTGTGAAGGGCAAAGGACAGTGGGTAGGTGGGGTATGAAATACCAGATCAGTGTCCATCTCAGCTTGAAAAATTAATGCTAATGGCACATCAATTTCTTAACTGAAGTTTATTGTTTCTATTAAAGAACATGTTACATCTTAAAAATGTCTTTTTTTTTTTTTTTTGAGATAGGGTCTTGCTCTGTCACCCAAGATGGAGTGCAGTGGCACGATCTTGGCTCACTACAACCTCTACCTCCTGGCTTTGGGCGATTCTCCTGCCTCAGCCTCCCTAGTAGCTGGGATTACAGGCACATGCCACCATGCCCAGCTAATTTTTGTATTTTTGCTAGAGATAGGGTTTCACCATGTTATCCAGGCTGGCTTCGAACTCCTGACCCCGCCTGCCTCAGCCTCCCAAAGTGCTAGGACTACAGATGTGAGCCACTGTGCCGCCAAAAAAATGCCTTTATTAAGTGTGGCATTGTGAGAACCTGTGATTTCCTCAACGTGTTTTTGTTAGTATAATGGGATTTAATGGATCTTGGGGTTTACACACCTGGCATTGCACTCTCCAGTATTCCCCAAGGGTAGCCATAGACAATTTATTTAACCTCATTGAGCTTTGCTTTTCTCTTCTGAAAGTACATAGAGGTACTATATCTAATCTCAGACCACTGTTGTGAAGATAACACAAAAATTGAAATCATATAACATAGTGCCTAACCAATCTTGATGCATAATGAATATTCATTTTTTGCCTTGCTTTTGATATTATAAAAATCTTTTCTGAAGATATTTAAGTGACCTAAATGTCAAACTGAGAATGACAGAAGCCAAAACAGATTTTTGATCCTCAGAGGACAATGGATAATAGGTGCTATATAAGCACACAGTTTTTCTTATTACACTAACGACTTTTCATATATATGTGGCAATAAGTGATAATGTATAACTGGCTTTTATTTACACGTTGTACATAAATAAATTTGATTGAATTTGAACAAGTAAAAGCAATTTATTTTGGAATGTTTTTGGACCTCTTTTATTTTTTTAAAGACAGGGTCTTAATCTGTCACCCAGGCTGGAGTGCAGTGGGGCAATCGTAGCTTATTGTAACCTTCAATTCCTGGATTCAAGTGATCCTCCTGCTTTAGTCTCCCAAGTAGCTGAGACTACAGGTACATGCCACAATGCTCGGTTAATTTATTTTCATTTTTGTAGAGATTGGGTCTCATTATGTTGCCCAGGCTGGTCTCCAACTCTTGACCTCATGCAATCCTCCCACCTCACCCTCTCAAATGCTGAGATTACAGGCATGATCCATCATGCCCCACTGACCTCGTTTTTAGAGATATCTTCACTGTTTCTAATTGGATATTTCACAAGAATGTCTTTGCTCATTTTGAACATTCAACAGCTTTATCTTTTGTTATTTTAAGGTGTACTCCACGTGTCCTTTTAGTGTTGCTGTTTGCTGTTATTTCAAGTCATCAAACCATGGCTATCAAGGTGCCATGTCATCGTCCATTCATGACCCATGTTCAAATGGGGTTCCAGCAAGTGCATCTTCAGCACTGGTATGCTTGGTGCATCCCAGGTCCTCCTTTTCAGCAACCATGTTTTGCTTTTTAACATAAATGATAACGACTGTCAGCGGATGCTAAAAGAAACAACTCAAGAACCTCAATGGGTTTTCAATGGGTATGTGTGACTGGCCCAAGGTTTAGAGTCAAGTAGAAGATGAAATAGCCATAGTTATCAGACTTTCAGTTTAACCAGAAGAATAAATATCTTAGAAGTGTCATAAAGATACAGTGCACATTCAATACAATGTAAAATGGTAAGAAAACTAACACACTTAACACAAACCAGCACAGGATTGAGTGCCAAGTATTTGATGAAGACAGTATGGTCCAAGTTAGAAAGTAAGAAGGTGTTAGAAGTGATCACCTATCCAGGTGATCACTCTGGATAGTGGAGCTGAGAACAGAAGGTGGGTTTCCCTGAACGCTGAAAGTGGGGACGTGGCTAGGTAAAGAAGATGTGGTGGTCATAACACTGACAGGAGACTATCCATATTATCTAATTGGAAAAGCCTTAATATTCTCATAGTTAGGGGAGTAGTCATGTAACGCATATTCTTGATGCACCGTGATTACTGGTTTTGTGCCTCGCCTTTGGTATTATAAAAATCTTTTACGAGAAATGACTTGGAGTGCAAGGAAGAGGATGGAAATACTTGACTCTCACTGGAAAACATGAGAAAGTTCATTTTGCTCTTGTCTACCCCCATCTGCTCTGCAAGAAAGTAAATGCCCTTGGTACTGCCACAAAGCTTCTTCAAAGGAATCTGTGAAAGGGAGAGAAAAACTCTGCAGATGCCCCAGAGCTTCAGATGGCCTGCAGCCCCTTTTTGGCAACACTCCCTGAAGATGGCCATCTATGAAACTCGTCTTAAGGAAAAAAACAGACTTGCTTCACTACCAGAATGTAAGCTTACTTGCAGGTTATTTCCTCCATATATCTTGCTTAGCAATGACTCCATTTCACTAACAAACTTTCCAATAACCTTGTTGTTACCACTCACTTCACAGCTGAAATAACTGGCTAAAATTGCATGGATCAGCAGAAGCAGGAACAACTATAAAATTCCCAATCCACTGAACAAGAATCTCCCCAGAGTATAGGGAGACTGTCGGGACAACCTCCCAGTTCTGTTATTAGCCCTTACTATTTGACTAGCTTTCTTGGCACACTGATGTACAGAGAAATATGGCTTCCATTGTGTACATACAAACATACCTACATACATACAGAATGGTACAGGGAGTAGTTTTCTTTGTGATAAACAAAAATAGCCACACTTACATCAATACAAAATAACTATATACCTTTTTTTTATCATTTGGATTTGGCCTTGGAAGCGGTCATGTATTAACAGCAATGGGATGATTTGTTTTAACGGACTGGCACAGACATTCTTCTATTTGACTCACTGGAACAGACAGTATTTTCTTTGGTAGAGAACCAAATGGAAAACTATGGTTGGTTTTTGAGACACTGGAGCTCTATTCTGAGAAGGAATCAGACAACAGGGGACATAACCAGCGTTCTCAGACAAACCTAAGTCAGGTAAGCCACTTTTCAAATCCCCAGCTTCAACCCAAGATAAACTTCTCTAAAATATAAGTCAGTATAAAATGTATGCGGTACCTCTTCCTTCCAGTGTCCCTCATACTTGATGAGGCAAAAGGAAGAAGACAGTGAGTGCTTAGCTGCCTCTTAGAGGATATTCATAAAAATCAGAAGAATGGCATGTGACACTTATGGGAAAAGTTAAGGAAATTAAGATTCTTACGTCGGAAAAAATAACCCCTGGGGTGAATTAATCTTCACGTATGTAAAGAGTAAATAGCTGCAAGACGCCATCTGATTTACTATAATAGGGGCAAAACACAAATTACTACATCTGAATTGCTGTCACTATAGCAGTATTACACAATGTGGGAAGTGTAACCAGATGTCAAATCAGGCCTCATCATACCTTGCTCTCAACTAAGGTGCCAATATCTCATAGTCAGGGGAGTAGTCATGTACCTCCTCCTTCCAGTGTCCCCTGTACTTGATGAAGCAAAAGGAAGAAGAGAGGTAGTGCTTAGCTGCCTCTTAGAGGACATTCATAAAAATCAGATGTCACATATCATAAAGAACATGAAACAGATCTTTAAATGCAGAGTTACAGAAGGGTTTGTTCCATAACTCCTGAAGCCTCTCACTTACTTTGAAATACAAAAGAATGGACGTAGAGGAGACAAAAAGCAATAGCAAAGAGATTCTTCTGCAGACGACAGTACTATGGTTGAGTCTGCCCATTCGGAAAGGGGTGGGGTGGAAGCGAAAGCGTTTTCTGTCACCTCAAGCCTAGGCTGGACCATCTGAAGATCTAGAAATGGGTTTCCCTCAGTTGGAGGATGCAGAGGACTGGTTCCTGACCCAGACCTGAGAAAGCTGAAGCAGCCCAGGAAAGCACGATCCAAATGACATTGGGATTTATCTTCACTCTCTAGCAAAGGGTATGTAACCTATCCCCATGGACCAGACAGGAGCTAAAGGGGCTTGCCACTGGGTCCTGTACACCAGAGTGGAATGCAGAGGGGCCCACGGACCACGATGCTGGAGATTAAATCCATCACAACTACATCCTGACTTCTATTTGAAGAGTCAAAGGAAAGGCATTCTGGCTCTAAAAACAAAAACAAAATTGGAAGATTTAAGTAAGACTAAGAAAAAAAAGAAGGAAATAACTCCCTTGCTTTTAGATTTCCTCAGAGCAAAGCAAGATGAAGAAAAATCAGTTATAAACTTTAAAGTAAGGTGTCATGCTACTGATACAAAGAGAAATAAAGAGTTTTGAGGCAAAACCAGCTGTCAGACAGGTAGAAAATATGATATAGCTCTTGAGAAAAGAGAATGCTCTTGGAACAGATGGGCGCACCTCTGAGCTTTATAAAGCATTAACTAGCTGTTTAAATAAGTCCTTAGCAGATGTTTTCAATGCAATTTTGGAGGTGAAATGGAAAAAAAAAACAAAGTCCAAGGCACAAGGGGAATTGATACCACAAATAAGAGACACTCTTGAATTCAAAGTGCAAGTTATTGTACAAAGTTTTTCTTTAAGACTAGTGCATTACCAAATCTGCACATTACCAGCATCTGCAATTAATGTCGTGTATATTGCATATAATATATATTGTTCATAATTATATTGCATGTAATGTATATTGCAATACTAGCCTTTAAAAGAGAGACATACTTAAAGAAAAAGACCGTTTATGGTGATATGTACGGCTCTTCATCTGAAATCAAAAAGGCAAGCAAACATTCATATCCACACTACTATGGGTAATTGTTTTTCTCGTAATCGTACCCAGCTATGAATACATTCATAAGCAAGGAGATAAATGACAAAAGGATAAAAGAAAAGATTCTAGTAGGTCTGTGTTGAATGTATTGATACTCAATACCATGTTAAAAATATACACTTAAAAAATAAAGTTCAGTCCATTGCACAGAAAATAAAGGGGACAGTGGGTTTTCTTGTCAGACAGCTCACATACATACATACTCAATTCGATCAGCAAATATTTATCAAGTGTCTCAGGGTACCAGGCAGTGGACCAGGTGACCCAGTAGGGAAGATAAATAACATCCAAACTCTACCATCCATGAGCTACTCTTTCGTGCCTGATGCTCTCACTTCTAGTACCTATTGCAAATTGATTGACCCACAAATGCTACTCACACCCATGCAGTTGGCCACCAAGCTGTAGGAATGGTGGAGGGGCCGTTCCAGGTGTGGAGCCAGAGAGATGGAGTAGGAAATGGATGTGGAGCCTCAGACTCCACCCAAGAGACAGACTGGAGTGGGGAAATGCGTAAGACCAGCACTCCACTGGACGGAGCCATATATAACCACGGTCCACGTTAACGTCAGCACCATGACTACATGCCATTATTTAGAGTGGGAGGAGAGGAGAAATTGGAAGATGGGAGGGAAGATAGCACCTGTGCCTATAAAATCTAAGCATCGGTATTGAGAAACAACGCAGAACAATTCCAGGATGAAAGACAGCGACAAGTAGGTAAAAGAGAATGGATTAAACCTATTTAAATTGCCATTTTTGACAGAATTCACATTGTTCAAAAGGTCATTATATTAGGAATAGTGGTTTACAATTTGGGGTTTTGCCCCTAAATAACCCCATAATTAAAACCATGGCTTTGCCACCCACTTCATGAGTAACCCCACGTGCAAAATGGAAATAAAACAGTACCCACAAAGAGTTGCTGTAAGGATTAAATTAGATAATGCACACAAAGTACATTTATCACAGTGTGTGGAACTTTAATCTAAAGATTCAACAGATGTTTTATCATTATTACTATTACTACCATTATTAATCCTGCTTACAACGAGGTAACTTTTAAGCTTTATTTTAAAGGCATATCTACCTATTCTTCTGACTTCTCAGGGCATCTTGTTTGCAAGGTACTGCAGAGTTTATCATCAATGCATTCAACAAATAGTTATTGACCATCTACTATAGCGCACATACTGTGCTGGGAATATACCAGCGGGCAGGACCGGTCTGATTCCTGCTGTCACAGAGCTCAGAGTTTGGAAGAGAAATTACTCAGAAATGTGATGTTACTGACAACGTTCTTGGCATCAGACAATGTCAAAAGACTCTTTCTAAGACACGCACATGGGTCAAATAACTTTTACAGAACGAATAAGAAAATCTCCCCTGTAAGAATTCTAGAAGGAAGAAAAACAGAGACCTGAAAAACTCAGGCCTGACAGAAGATGAAACATTTATCTGATGAAGGATCTCTGGATTAGTTTAATTCTGCTGCCCACATGCCCTGCTATTCCACACTCAGTTTCTCTGATGCGTTCTCTCCTCTTGACCTTCCCTGTCACTATTCTAGTTCCTCATCCCTCACAGGTACTACTGCTAATGACTCCTTACTGTGCTTCTGACATCTGGGCTCAGAATCCTCTCATCATTCCTCCAAGCTTCCCTTCTTTCACGGCATTTCCAATCATCTCATTCTGTTCAAAACTCTGTAACACCTCTCACTGCCCACAGGATACAATTCAACAGCTTTACACAGCAAACAAAGCTGTTCACAAACCAGACGCTTATTATGTCTCAGGTCTTGCCATTTCTTCTGCCAACATTTTTATCCTGTTTTGACTACTTAAGGGTTTCAAAAGTACCATTCTGTCTCTCATCTCTCTCTTTTTTCCACATTCCCTCTGCCCAAAATGTCCTGGCTTCCTTTGTAGGGCTCCTCCAGTATTATTCCTGCTCTTTAGACCTTGATTTTAGGAATCCTAATATTGTGTCTTATTATTTGTGTGTTTGTTTGCTTTTGTGTCCATCTCTCCACTGGATTGTAAGCTTCTTGAGAGCGAGTCTAATCTCTTTCATTTTGGAGTCTTTACATCTGTGATATTGTATAAGCCAAAACAGATGCCTCATGAGCCAGTGGCTATATTTTTCAAAGCTTTTTTTCACATGCATTATCTTATTTGATAATGTATAGAAACTGTACCTTTTAGAAACTAGGTGTGACTGGTAGAGCAGGTTTTAGGCTTTTGTACATTGTCAAACGATAAAACCAAAATTAAGAAATATTCGGAAGTGGCAGACTAGGGTTACATAAAGAAAAATAGCAGAAGTTTTTCCTCAAACTCTTGCATTATCTTCACATTCTCTCATCTGCTAGACTATGTGACCTCTGAGTTATAGGATTAAAAGCAAAAGAAACTGAAAAATAAACGTAAATCCTATAGCAAGAAAGCAGAAGGCTTTTCAGACGCAACACAATAAATGAATCTATTTCATGACTCCCTTGTTGTTAGTCACTCCTCAAAAAATCTACTCCCACAAAAGAATTCTCTGAATTGTCTCCTATCTTCAAACCAAACAAAAAAGTTTCATAATTTATGATCTACTTATTTGCTTTTTGCTCTTTACAGCTCTCAGCTTCAAATTTCCAACATGTTATCAAGTATTACATTTAATTTTATAACAAACTTACACCCCAGGTAGGATGTTGCCTATAGACTCATGCTGGGTGATGCCTGGGTGATCCAAACGGGGAAACGATACTCCTTTAAGCCACATTAGCTCTCAACGGTGTCACTGGTCACGCGTAGAGAGGCAAATTCACGAGCAGCATTGGGGAGTTAACGAACGGCTGGCCAGATGGTGCCTGTCAGAAGGTGTTGACTTTTTAGACAACTGGGACTGCTTCCTGGGAGTAAATGAGAGGTACAGCAGGGACGGATTGCATCTCAATCACACAGAAACAGACGGATTCACTGCTAATGAAAATAATCACATAGCCAGGCATATTTTCTCTCTTTTATTTTATTTGTTTGTTTTACCTAGCAGACATACAGGAAAGTATAGCTGAAACTGTAACATCATATTAAACGATGCAATGGAGTAAACACGAAAAGCTACCTATAAACTGTCTATTAGTATGCTTAATTACGAACTATCACTAGAACAAGGAAAAATAATGCAAATGAGTGGTAAACTAACCTGGAATTAATAAGGGCATTTTGATTGCTATAGCAGGAACTACTTGAAAAGAAATAAAATTTCAAATGCAATAGTGACCTGCAGATGTTACTGAAACATCATTCAAGCTGGTGGAGTCCATTAAGAACATTCTGGCACTTTTGATTTTCTAGCATAATACATCTGAAATGAGCCACTTTTTACTAGTTTGACCATTTTCACTTGCTACTTGACTCAACTGCTGATCTTTTCCTATTACCTGCTTACTGACATCTTTGTGGGGTAAACCATGATACTCAATGCTAACATTTCAGAAGATATAATAAGTAGAAAACTTCATTGCCTTTTTTGTTGCTATCAGAGAACACTACCTAAACATTTGTCTGCCTGTTGTGGTTCATCTTAGGTATTGCAGAAAATCAGTTAAATAAATGCCATCACCAAACTATGAAGAGGCTGTTTGGTCAGAGTGACAAAATCAGCAGATTGGGCAACTCTACTTCTTAGCAGTTATGTGACCTTAGTTAGGCAAGTAGTTTAACCTCTCCTTGCCTTCACACCCTGGTTAGAGTGAAGATTCTATGAAACGAATGAAAAAGAGTCTGACATGGTAGCCAGCATACAGTCAACTCTCATGTTTCTCTTTCCTGACTACAAAGAGCTCTCAGTCCAGTTCATTCATTTCCTTCTTACGTTTCCATCCTGTTTGACTGTACACATTGGGTTTGACTTCAACCTTGTGTCCATCCTATAAAGCCTTCTAGAAATTCAGAGCGATGTCTTCAGAAATTTGCCTTGTTATCTAATAAGAGGCAATGACTATATGGCGCACAACATTAAGATACTTAATATTTTGCTATGATTTTTTACCACTTGAGTCAACCCCCCAGCAGGGGCCAATGTAATGGATTTTTGTAGTACAATTTCCTCTATGCTTTGAGGATTTCCTGGGGGCCGAGGTTTCTTACAGACAGCATAAACAATGCAATCAGCAGAAACAGATGAAGTTCCATATTCCTAGCACTGACCACAATATGTCATTTTTTTCTTTCTTAAATGCGATTTATTTTTATTTGTTTGGTTGTGAAACAAGGATCAGATTAGACACATATACACATTGCTTATAACATGAAGTTAAGCGTTTGTGCAGCCTCCATCTCCTCCTGCATTAGATACTGAAGCAACTGCCAAGAGGTGGAACAGAATTTTCCTGTTGTTGGAATAAGAATGGCATGTTTTTATTTCCGACAGACTTAATATAATTAGTAACAGAATGGGAAAGATTTTGATAATTTCTACATGTGTGTAAATGGAAAGGAAGGAAGGCAAAAACACTCAAAAGAGAACATTAAAAATGTTCAGCATGTCATGTTGCAACACGATTAGCATGGTACAGAATACAGAGGTGATGCTCTCCTTGGGTACCACATTTAGTTCAGCCAACCTGGAATATGATGTGCCATGACCACCTTTTAGACATGGACTTTAAAAACCGTTATATCTAACTCAGAAAAGTCTCTGGTTTTTAAAAACATACCTTAATTTCAACTCAAGACATTCCATTTGAGACAAATATCCTTAATGTTAATGCTGACTGACTAGAATTCTACTGAAACTATTATTAAGTGGATGTGAGTAATGCTTTTAATATAAACAGTCCTATTTATATTAAAAATCAATGATGTTTCTACATTTTAGCCTCTTGTCATGCCTTTCTCAATACCATGCTTTTACCTGGTTCACAGCTTCATCAGTGAGAATCACAGCATTAAGATCCAAGTATACTCAGCACTCTTGATTACTTTCACATCGAGAGTAATGCACGTATAATTGCAAATCAGTTGGCCTCCTAACTCTAACCCATTAGGTTTCCACATATCCATTAGTACAATTTACAGAATTAGAAGTGCTTCACTCACAAACATTTGCAGGCCACCCTTACCCAGTTATTTAGGAAAGTTTACTTGCAAACTGCATGTGAGATGACCACATAAACATGGGTAGTATTCCACCTGGAACTGTAAAATATGCACGTCTCAAATAGAAGTTGAATTTTAACAAAGACTTTCTTCCCAAGCAACCGTGATTTTCACACTGCAAGTCCAAAACTAGGATTAGCTTAATCTCAAATTCTAGTTTCTCATTAGGAAAATAGCTTTTCTCAAATAGACTCAAACATTTTCAGAAGAAAAGAAGGCTGAGGATTGGGAAGATGCTCTGGATTATTTGGGCCAAAATCCACTCTGTCCTCATATATTTGTACCATACAGCCTTTTTGCCTCAGTTCTATTTTTCTCTTTTTCTTTGCAAACACAATAAAGAAGAATTAAACACTGATAGGTAAAAATGTTAGCCTTGCTATAAGAACACACCCAAACTGGTTTGGCACAGTGGCTCACGCCTGTAATCCTAGCACTTTGGGAGGCAGAGGCTGGCAGATTACCAGATGTCAGGAGTTCAAGTCCAGCCTGGCCAACATGATGAAACCCTGTCTCTATTAAAAATTCAAAAAATAATCGGGCATGGTGGTGGATGCCTGTGATCCCAGCTACTCAGGAGGCTTAGGCAAGAGAATCGCTTGAACCCAGGAGGCAGAGGTTGCAGTGAGCTGAAATTGTGCCATTGCACTCCGGCCTGGGCGAAGAAGCAAGACTGTACCTGCCTCAAAAAACAAACAAACAAAAATACACCCTAGTTAGCCAAGCCAGAGAAATGCAGTGCTTTATTAACTCACCAGTGCTTATCAAATGAGGCTGAACAGGTTAAAAACTGGAATTTCTGGGCTTCTGCCCGACTATGATAAAATCCCTTATGTAAAGTTTTAATTTCTGAGTAAAATGACCTTGAGTAAATGTCCCTGTCCCCCAGGCTTGTCCTCTCCCACAAAATCTTCCCTGACTGCCTAAGATTTCTTAAAATTCCTTTCATGTGAAGGAAAATTTTTCATTTCAAAAATGGCTCTAGAAGAAGCTATATACATTTACTTAAGTTTACATTAAGGTATGGATATCCTTAGAAAGGGTACCTCCTCTCTTAGTAAAACTGAAAGCCATTAAAATTTAGCACTGGAAGGAAAATCTACTATTGAGGAACTCTGACTTCTTGGGGTATTGACTATCCTATTCCATTCCTCACCAGTTTTGGATTTTTGAGGTGTTTTTTCTTTTCTGAGACAGAGTCTTGCTCTGTTGCCCAGGCTGGAGTGCAGTGGCACAATCTCAGCTCACTGCAACCTCTACCTCCCAGGTTTGAGCAATTCTCCTGCCTCAGCCTCCCAAGTAACTGAAACTACAGGCGCCTGTCACCATGCCCGGCTAATTTTTTTGTATTTTTAGTAGAGACAGGGTTTTACCATGTTAGCCAGGCTGGTTTCGAACTCCTGATCTGAAATGATCCGCCCGCCTCAGCCTCCCAGAGTGCTAGGATTACAGACGTGAGCCACCACACCCGGCCTCCTCACTGGTTTTACCCCTTTGGGTTCTCTCCCTGTGGTTATTATGGCAACCCCCATGCTAACCCTCGGGAATACTATGCTCTTCCATTAATATTCTGAGCCATGTTTGGCTAAAACATCTTTTCTTCATGCCTCTTAACATAGCAGATACTGACTGAACACCCAAGTCTTGATTCTGCATTAAAATGCAATGCTGACAAGAGCAGGGAAAATAGAGAACACAAGAAAAGGAAAGAAGGAAAGGGAAATCACATGCTATGACTCTGTATCTAGAGGTTTTACATGTCTGGGAGCTATTTCATTTTGTCCCCACATCAATCAGATAGGGAAGGTTTCATTATTCATGCTTTGTAAGTGGTACAAGACTCACAGATTTAGTCACTTGCGCAAGTGCAATCATTGGTAAATGACAGAGCTGGAATCCAAACCCAGGTGTGCATAATCTCACAGAGTAAGGTCACACCTGGCTCGCATCAAGGCTTTCCTCAGTTGTGGGCACCGAAGGACCTCCCCACAGCCTGTTAGGTTGCTCAAGTTCCCCAAGAATCCCCCACTACCAATCTATCTCTGTAGGGAAGGTGCTGACACATCTCTGACATCTGACTAACTTCATGGGTCAGACCAAAAGAAACACCCTGCCGCCCACCAGGATTTGTCTCTCTGGGGTTTGGCAGTAGAGCCTGAGACACTCTTTCCAAGGTGACTGATAGTCACTCAAATCCAGCAGGTTCCTGACCTTTACAAACAGACCACTACACAACAGTTTCATATGACCACACAGGCTTCCATATGGCTTCAGCATGGCAGTTACACAGAATGGAACAACAGAGAGTATTTCCCCTACAGACAATAGAATCATATTCTTCTCTGAGGAGGGTACTAGGTATAGAAAGGAGGAAGAATGAGGTGGAAACCACCGTGAGCAAACAGGCTAAAGAGAAGAGCAGGTTGTTGGAACAAAATCAGTCCCTTTTCCTTTCTCTGTGAAGATCCTGCTCATTTCTGAGGCTCAGCACAGATTCCTCATCCTCAAGAAGCTTCCTCTGTTGTCTCCATGTAGTCCAAATTTACCCATTCTCTAATCCCATAATGTTTTGTTTATACCCTTTTTATCACCCTAAAATTATGCTGTCCTATGATACAATTAGTTGTTTACGGTCCTCCACCCCAAGTAAGGTGAAAGTTCCTCGTGAGCAAGAATCATGCCAAGTGAAAGTTCATCGTGAGCAAGGATTGTGCCTAGTCTTACGCAGTTACTGAGGCATGTGACAGGTAGTAACAGTAGTTAATAGTAACGGCCACCACCACTTATTGAGTACTTACCACTGAGTACTCCTACCCATGCAACCTTGAGATAAGGAACAATTACCTGTCTTTTACAGACATAGAAACCAAAGTTTAAAATGACTAAGCAGCTTCCCCAAAGTCACACAACCAATATACAGCTTCCACCCCACATCTGACTAACTCCTAAAGGATGCGGTTTTTCCCAGTCACCCCAAATAAGTGTTTAGTGAAAGAATAAGAACAGTAAAACTTCTCCCGTTTCCCAATTTTGCTCAGTAAATGCCTCCAAGTAAATCAAACAGTCAGAGAGGATTTCTGTGGTTGTTACTACTGTCCAATATGGTCCTGTCCAAGTACTCGAAATTTCATGGGCTTGTACTTCTAAGAGTCGTCACTAGCTCTGACATAAACATGTATGCATATTAAAAATAAATATGGGCTGGACATGGTGGCTCATGCCTGTAATCCCAGCACTTTGGGAGGCCGAGGCGGGTGGATCCCCCTGAGGTCAGGAGTGCAAGACCAGTCTGACCAACATGGTGAAACTACATCTCAATTAAATACAAAACATTAGCTGGGAGTGGTGGCGGGCGCCTGTAATTCCAGCTACCTGGGAGGCTGAGGCAGGAGAATTACTTGAAACTGGGAGGCAGAAACGGCAGTGAGCCGAGATTGCACCACTGCACTCCAGCCTGGGCAACAAGAGCGAAATTCCGTTTCAAAAAATGTATGTATCTAAAGATGTATCATTTTACTTTTAGCTCTTCCATTATTTTGGCGGTCCTCTTATACTGGAGATATTCTTTTACCTCTTATGAAGCAAGCTGGCTGACTCACTACTGTTCTAATGATTGTCTGTCTCCCTGACAACTTCTATAGATACTGTGGGGATACTCACACCCTGTAGAAAGGTATAAAACAAACCAGAGAATGTTCTGAGATCTCTATTAGTATGTATTAAGCAATGTGAATTCAGCACTGTCATTTTTAACAGAATGAAAAGTCTGTAAGAAAACTAAATAGTCTTCAGGTGATTTTCTGTGGAGAAAAAAATAATTCATTCCTCGATTAATCAAGCTTCATGGCATTGTGCACAAAATCTGCTTGCCAGAGGTCAGTGCTGTGAATATTAAACGGTTTTTGTGCTAGAATATTTAGATTTATCCTGGCTTTTGGATACAAAGACTATTCCTACTCCAATGAGGCAGAGAAGTGTCTTCTACCTGATGACAGTGTGAATCGGACATGAACAGACAAGCAATGAGGAATATGAAATTACCATTGTTGATGGTGGGGGAAGTTAGAAGAAAGAAAAATAAAGTCAAGGAAGTCACACAAACACACATAAAGACACAGTCTTGGGAGAAGAAAGTACAAAAAGAGATGCTATAATCACTATGGCATATTGGGCAGCCAGGATCTTATGTAATGACCAAAGTGATAAGCTGACAACAGTATAACTCTCCATTGATGTTATAATGTTTAAAAATATGTCTTTTGCTCATTTGGTTCATCAACTAATCAAATTAGTTTTTTCTAACAAACCGACTAGGGTTATTAACTCTGTTGGGCTGTTATTGGGAAAAATGACAAAATAATAAAAGATGGTTCTTTCCCTTGAGCCTCTCTCAGTCTCTACAGTACATATATTGAATGCACCCCCTGGGCCAGGCACTGTTCCCAGGTCTGTTGGCCCCACTAGACAAGAAGTCTTCAAGTGTAGAAAAAGACAACCAGGTAAGAAAACCATTACGATGAGGCATAATCAGTGCTAACAGAGGGATGGCCTTGGGAAGGCTTCTCACAAGAGATACTGATTGAAAGTATCTTGATTAATGACTAAATGCTAACTATACTGCACGGCAACATGGGCCTGAGACACTCTACCACTTTAAAAAAAACAGAGAAAATTAGCCAGGCATGGTAGCTAATGCCTGTAGTCACAGCTACTCACTTGGGAGGTTGAGGCATGAGATTTGCTTAAACCTGGGAGGCGGAGGTTGCAGCAAGCCGAGATCACGCAGCTGCACTCCAGCCTGGGTGACAGAGCAAAACTCTTAAAAATCAAACAAACAAAAAAACAGTATCTCCACATGGTAGCATCCCAGTGTCTTTAAGGGAATGGAAATAGAGGTGGCTGGAAACAAGGGCAGAGGCCAAGCATAAAGGATCTCAGATACTTTTATCCGGAATTTGAACTTTATCCCATTAGTAATAAAGAAATACTAAAGAACTAAATGTATATAGAGAAAAGTATAACCAACTGCATGAGGGAGTAAATATGAAGAACTAATGACTAAGAGCTAGAAGCTCAGAGGTCCTATCTAGGAAGGTGAATGAACGAAGAAATGAGAAGATTATTTGTGGTAAACAGGACAATCATTTCTTACCCTCCTTTCTCTTGCTTGCCTCTCAGTATAAAGTAAAAAATCAGGATACTGGCTTTCTAGCCTCCTTTAGAATTTAAGTAGGTCACGTGACAATCACGTTGCCATAGGATCCTGGTAAGGACAATGAGCTTAAGAGAATATTCACGGGGGCTTTCTGCATGCACAAACCCAAAGGAATTGTACTAGTTAACACAGATTATCCTTTTTTTTTTTTTTTTTGAGAAAGAGTTTCGCTTTTGTTGCCTAAGCTGGAGTGAAATAGGGTGATTTTGTTCACTGCAACCTCCGCTTCCCAGGTTCAAGTGATTCTCCTGCCTCAACCTCCTGAGTAGCTGGGATTACAGGCACCTGTCACCACACCCCCGCTAATTTTTTGTATTTTTAGGAGAGACAGGGTTTCATTATGTTGGCTAGGCTGGTCTCAAACTTCTGACCTCAGGTGATCCACCTGCCTCGGCCTCCCAAAGTGCTGGAATCACAGGCGTGAGCCACCACCCTTGGCTAGACTTTCCTTTCTTAATAAGACTCACCAAGCAAGATTCCTCTCATTCCCTGCCACTCCCTGTTTAATAGCTTTGTAAAAACTGTAATTTGGTGAATCCCAATATTGCAACAGTCAATTTAAGATCATCGGAAGGTTCAGGGTTCTGTTTCCTAAACCAAGATCAGTCTCATCAAACAAATCATTCCTGCTTGAAGTGTCTCCTCTACTGAACAGACATCAGTAACCACCCAATCACAACTTCTTTCCTAAGGTAAGTAAACAAAACTTCATTTTCCAGCATCATGAGGTTCAACAGTCAGAAAAATAAAAATAAACAGCAGTTAAGTGAATCATAAAGTGAAGTCCCATATGGGTTTTTGTTCAGATGGCCATACAACGTAATTTTATAGAATGAGCACTAGATACAAAGCCAGATTCTGGTACTTGCTTTGTTTTTCAACAGATTAGCAGGTTAGATGAACCACAAAACGAGGAAGCCAACTTGAAATCAAGACCTGGAACAGGATTCATCCTCTGGGCTTGAAGTAAGTCATGCTGGGCACAAAGATGCCCATGAAGAATGGCCCAGGAGAAGCCCAGGCACTACTGTGTTCTTTCTCCTGCTGTGTTTTATTCCTGCCTTTCTTTATGCTGGTACCCTACTTTAAGATCACAGAGACACCGGGACCTACCTCGTTACAAGTTATGGTTAAGAGGAATTGTTAGCAGTATAGAAACTTGGGCCCCAGAGGCTAACCAGGAATCAATTCCCATAACTGAGTTCCATGTCAGAGTGATATCAACAGCGTTTAGAACTGTCATATCTAGACTGGGCACGGTGGCTCACCCCTGTAATCCTAGCACTTTGTGAGGCTGAGGCGGTCAGGAGTTCAAAACCAGCCTGGCCAAAATGGCGAAACCCCATCTCTACTAAAAAATACAAAACTTAGCTAGGTGTGGTGGTGGCTGCTTGTAATCCCAGCTACTGGGAAGACTGAGGCAGGAGAATTGCTTGAACCCAGGAGGCAAAGGTTGCGATGAGCCGAGATCGTGGCATTGCACTCCAGCCTGGGGGACAGAGCGAGACTCTGTCTCAAAAAAAAAAAAAAAAAAAAAAGAAGGAAAGAAAAGAATTGTTACATCTAAATCAATGCAGCCCTTCCTTTCTAAGATAGGACTGATCCTAAAGACAGGGAGGTGGGGATGGGGAGTGAAGCTATATGGGAAGGATGGATTCCCACCAGGAGACGAGACAAGATCTAATAGGTTTTATTCTATCTTGCTGAAATGAAGAACTGGAATCTCCAAGTTTACTCACTTCTGATTTTCCTTTGACTATTCTAAGATCCAGAGCAGAGATCTGCTAACAAGTAGAGCTACATAAAGTATAGGTTTTCTGTACTTTAATTTTAATGAGGGATGCTTAGAAGTAGGCTTAATTTCCCCAAAATTAATTGCACTGTATGTATGAGAACCTCTGGGAGATATGGGTGTACCTTACAATGCTTCACAGATATGGGGGGGGGTTGTTGTTATTGTTTTTGTGTTTTTTCAGAGACAGGGTCTCATTATGTCATCCAGGCTGGAGTTCAGTGGTGTGATCATAGCTCACTGCAGCCTCCAACTCCTGGGCTCAAGCAAAACTCATGTCTGAGCCTCCCAAATAGTTGAAATTACAGGTACAAGCCACCGCACCCAGCAGTTATCGTATTTTCTTTTTACAAATTGAAGGTTTGTGGCAACCCCGCTTTGAGCAAGCCTATGGGTGACATTTTTCCAAAAGCATGTGCTCACTTTGTATATCTGTGTCACACTTTGGTAACGCTTGCAATATTTTAAACTTTTACATTATTGTAATATGTGCTGTGGTGATCTGTGATCCATGATCTTTGATGCTGCTATTGTATTTTGGGGGGGGGTGCCACAAATTGCATCCATATAAGATGGTGAATTTAATCAACAAATGTGTGGTTCTGTGTGTTCTGAGTGCTCCACCAACCAGCCATTTGGCCATGTCTCTCCTTCTCTTGTGCCCCCGTATTTCCTGAGACCCAATGATATTGAAGTTAGGCAATTCAAAACCCTGCAATGGCTTCTAAGTGATCAAGTAAAACGAAGAGTTGCACATCTCTCACTTTAAATCAAAAGCTAGAAATGATTGCACTTACTGAGGAAGGCATGTGTAAAGCCAAGATGGGCTAAAAGCTAGCCCTTTAGCACCAAACAGTTAACCAAGTTGTGAATGCAAAGGAAAAGTAATTGAAAAATAATATTAAAAAGTGCTAGTCCAGTAAACGCACAAATGATAAGAACACAAAACAGCTTGATAGCTGCTATGTAGAAAGTTTGAGTGGTCTGGATAGAAGATCAAACCAACCACAACATTCCTTTAAGTCAAAGCCTAATTCAGAGCAAGACTTCAACTCTCTTTACTTCTATGAGGGCTGAGAGAGATAAGGAAGTTGCAGAAGAAGAGTTTGAAGCTAGCAGAGGTTGGTTCACAACATTTAAGGAAAGACGCCATCTCTATAACATAAAAGTATAAGGTGAAGCAGCAAGTGCTGATAGAGAATCTGCAGCAAGTTATCCAGAAGATCTAGCTAAAATCACGGATGAAGGTGGCTACCCTGAACAGCAGATTTTCAGTGTACATGAAACAGCCCTGTGTTGGAAAAGGATGCCATCTAGGACATTCATAGCTGGAGAGGAGAAGTCAATACTCGCTTCAAAGCCTCAAAGGACAGGCTGACTATCGGGCAAATGCAGCTGGTGACATTAATTTGAAGCTAGTGCTCATTTACCATTCCAAAACTCCTAGGCCCCTTAAGAACTGTGCTAAGTCTACCCTACCTCTGCTCTATAAATGGAACAACAAAGCCTGGATGACAGCAGACCTGTTTACAACATTGTTTACTGAATATTTTAAGCCCAATGTTGAGATCTTCCATTTGGAAAAAAAAAATGCCTTTCAAACACTGACAACTCATTGACAATGCACCTGGTTACCCAAGAGCTCTGATGGAGATATACAGGAGATGAAAACTGTTTCCATGCCTGCTAACACAGCATTCATCCTGTAGCCCATGTATCAAGGAGTCATTTCAACTTTCAAATCTTATTATTTAAGAAATACATCTTGTAAGGCTATAGTTACCATAGACAGTGATTCTTCTGATGGATCTAGGCAAAGTATATTGAAAACGTTCTGGAAAGGATTCACCATCCTAGATATCATAAGAACATCCATGACTGGGCACAGTGGCTCACCCCTGCAATCCCAGTACTTTGGGAGGCTGAGGTGGGAGGATTACCTGAGCCCGGTAGTTGAAGACCAAAACCTGCCTGAACAACATGGCCAAACCGTGTCTCCAGGAGAGAGAGAAAAAAAAAAAACTAACTGGGTATGGTGGTATGTTCCTGTAGTCCAAGATACTTGGAAGGTTGAGGTGGGAGGATTGATTGAACCCAGGAAGTCAAGGCTGCAGTGAGCCATAATCATGCAACTGTATTCCAACCTGGGCAACAGAGTGAAACCCTGAGTCAAAAAAATAAAAAAAATATATATGATTAATGGAAGGAAGTCAAAGTATCAACATTAACAGGAGTTTGGAAGAGGCTGATTCCAACCCTAATGGATGACTTTGAGGGGTTCTAGGCTTCGGTGGAGGAAAGAACCACAGATGTGGTAGAAATAGCAAGAGAACCAGAATTAGAAATGGAGTCTGCAGATGTGACAATTGCTGTAATCTCACAATAAAACTTGAATGCATGAGAAGTTGCTTCTTATGGATGAGCAAAGAAAGCAGTCTCTGGAGATAAAATCTTTTCCTGATGAAGATGCTATGAACATGGCTAAATGACAAAAAAGAATTTGAAACATTACATAAACTTAGTTGATGAAGCAGTGGCAGGGTTTGACAGGACTGACTCCAATTTTGAAAGAAGTTCTATGTGCGTAAAATGTTATCGAACAGCATCGCAGGCTACAGGGAAGTCTTTCATTTGCGGCAAACTTCACTGTTGTCTTATTTTAAGAAATTGCCATAGCCATCTCAGCCTTCAGCAACCACCAACCTAACCAGTCAGCAGTCATCCACATCCAGACAAGACTCTACCAGCAGAAAGATTATGACTCACTGAAGTCTCAGATGATTCTTAGCAATTTTTAGCAACAAAGTATTTTTAAATTATGTACTTTTTTAAGCCACGATATTGCACACTTAATATAGTATAGTGTAAACATAACCTTTATATGTACTGAGAAACCAAAAAACAAATGTGTGACTTGTTTTATTCTGATATTTGCTTTATTGTAGTGGTCTGGAACCAAACCAGTGATATCTCTGAGTTATGCCTATACTGAAGTAAGACAAAGCTAAATTAAAGAGAAAATTATTCCTGGCTGGGCACGGTGGCTCACACTTGTTATCTTAACACTTTGGGAGGCTGATGGGCAGACCACCAGAAGTCAGGGGTTCGAGAGCAGCCTGGCCAACACGGTGAAACCCTATCCCTACTAAAAATACAAAAAAAAAAAAAAATCTGCCCATGGTAGTGGGCACCTGTTAATCCCAACTACTTGGTACTTGGGAGGCTGAGGCAGGAGAATCACTTGAACCGGGAGGTGGAGGTTGTGGTGAACCAAGATTGTGCCACTGCACTCCAGCCTGGGTGACAAGACCAAAACTCTGTCTCAAAAAAAAAACTATTCCCTAAGGAGCTCTGGACTAATCCAATTTGTACACTATCTTTAAAAGTCCCTTAAGCACTATGTTAACAATAAGGACTAACAAAAGTCATATTAAACTGACACTACCCCAAATTTGTAAATCCATTTTGTAAAACCCTTGTTGTACTGTTGCATGTTTTATTGTTTACTTTTTGTATGATTGCTTATTGTTACATAGTTCTCTGCTGGGGCTTTGAATCTCTTAACACATCTTTTAGAGATTCTTATTTTCACAGCTTCTGAAATGACAACACAGCTAAAAGAGAAGGAAATACAGTATCAAACCCCTGCTGGTGTGATTCTGTATAGCTTACCCAGAATGGAAACATGGTGTTTATACATTTGCATATCAACTCCAACCTGTACAGGGACATCAATTGCTTTCTGTAGCTGTTTTTCTCTGTTTTCCTGAAAGTAAGGCATACCAATGGAGTACACCAATGAGCTAGTATCTCTTCCCTCCAAACACACACAGGAATTATGCTAACCATTTAACTTCAGTCTGTCTAGGAAACAGGTAATTTTTTTTATTAGAAGATTTGAGAGGAGGTGTAAAGTTTACTATTAATAAAACAAATGATAAATCAATGCAAGATTTTAATTAGAACTAATATATTTCTCATAAGTTTGAAAAGTAAAGAGTATGCTATCATCTCTGATTCTGAATAATACATTGATCATCGAATGAGACACTGGAATGTGGAATGCATTACCTCAGGTATCCCTATTTCAAGGGTTTGAATGGTGACAATCGGATATAATCATTTCAGTGTCTTGCAATTGTCAATATCTGATCCACAAATATGACGTATGCCTGAAAAGATGTATTGTAAACAGTGTCCAGGTAAAGCCTCAATAAATTAGTAGCTTCTATCTACTAGCATTTGGATCCAATAAAAAAGAAGCACTAATGAAGATAGTTTTAAAAATGGATCTGGCTAGGGGTGGTGGCTCATGCCTGTAATTCCAGCACTTTGGGAGGCTGAGGCGGGTAGATCACCTGAGGTTAGGAGTTTGGGACCAGCCTGGCCAACATGGTGAAACCTTGTCTCTACTAAAAATACAAAAATTAGCTGGGTGTGGTGGTATGCACCTTTAGTCCCAGCTACTCCGCAGGCAGAGACAGGAGAATTGCTTGAACCTGGGAGATGGAGGCTTCAGTGAGCCAAGATCATGCCACTGCATGGGCAACAGGCTAGGCAACAGAATGAGACTCCCTCTAAAAAAAAAAACACAACTGGATCTAGGTTCTGGAATAAGACGACCATAGTGTGGAACAAAAGATGCACTTTAGAGAGCACCATGCCCACAGCTACCACCAGCAAGGCCAGGACACTGACAAACTGTCTTACATATTCAAGGCTGATCATGAATGCTATGGGCATGTTGCAGTTGCAGCTTCAAGAACTGAAGTTCTTTCTACACTGTGCATAAGAAATAAGTTTTGACTTCTGGTTGCAGCAATGATTAGCAGAACCTGCTTCTACTAAAAACGATGCAGTCTATTTTTAATGTGATACTGCCAAGATCTGAATTGCCTTATGGTCTGCCCCCTGCTTTCAAGAACCGGGACTGAGCATCAGAAGTATATTCACATTTCTAAACATTTTAAGAATTGTCCGAAATGTTCTTGGCCCCTTAAATTAATGTGCACCTTTATTAGTACAAGTCATCTAGAGCTGCTTCGGACAGAAGTGCTAAAGAAATATAGGATACGCTTCACAGAGATGTCCCATCTCCATCCTGCCTCTACTCCTTGCTATAAACGTGTATTAAATATTTATATATCCTAGATCAAAGTTCTTTATACTTTGTGGGTAAAAGTTGTATATTCTGAATAAGTTTCCTATACTTTGTGAATAAAAGACATTTTTTAAGGAAATTCAGAAATTAAATTTCATCTAGAAATACAAAGGACCCAGAATAGCCAAAACTACTTTGAAAAACAACGAAGTTAGAAGATGAACATAGCCTAATTTCAAGATTTATTTTAAAACTACAGTCATTAAGATGGTGTGCTATGGTGTTAATATAGACAAAGAAATAAACTAGAGACTCCAGAAATAGACCCATACTCTATTAGTCTGTTTTCACACCACTCTAAAGAATGTCTGAGACTGGGTAATTTATGAAGAAAAGCGGTTTAATTGACTTACACTTCCCTATGCCTGGGGAGGTTTCAGGAAACTTACAATCACGGTAGAAGGTGGAGAGGAAGCATGGACCTTCTTCACAAGGTGGCAGGGGAGAGAGAAGGGGAAACTGACAGATACTTGTAAACCATCAGCTCTCATGAGAAATCCCTCACTATCACAAGAACAGCATGGGGAAAACAACCCCCAATGACAATAAAATAAAAGCACTGACATCCCACCAGCTACCTCCCCCAACAAGTGAGGATTAAAATTCAAGACGAGATTTAGGTAAGGACACAGAGCCAAACCATAACACATACGCATATAGCAAACTGGAGGATTTTTTGACAACCATTCTAGGGAAATTCAATGGAAAAATGAAAAATTTTTCAATAACTGGTGCTAGAAAAAAAATCCATATGCAAAAAAGTGAAACATGGTATCTGACTCACATATACCAAAATATTAACTCAAAAGTGAATCACAGGCCAGGTGCAGTTGCTCATGCCTGTAATTCCAATACTTTGGGAGACTGAGGCGGGTGGATCAAGTGAGGTCTGGAGTTTGAGACAAGCCTGGCCAACACGGTGAAACCCTGTATCTACTAAAAATACAAAAAATTAGCCAGGTGTGGTGGTGGGTGACTGTAAATTGCTTGAACCCAGGAGGTAGAGGCTGCAGTGAGCCAAGACCACACCACTGCACTCCACCAGCCTGGGGGACAGATCAAGACTCTGCCTCAAAAAAAAAAAAAAAAAAAAAGATCACAGAGACAAATATAAAAATAAAATTGTACAACGTCTAGAAGAAGGCATAGAAGAAAATCTTACTGACTTTGGATTGGCAAATATGTTTTAACTAAGACCCAAAAAGAAAAAAATTGATTGGATGTCATCAAAATGTTAAAAGTCTGCTAAAATTTTGCTATTTAAAAAACACTGTTAAGGAAATGGAGAGGTAGCCTACAAATTAGGAGAAAATATTTACACAAAATGTAACTATAAAGGTTTGTATACAAAATGTTTGCTCTTATTTTTTGAGAGACGGGGTCTTACTCTGTCACTCAGGCTGAAACGCAGTGACATGGTCATAGCTTATTGTAACCTCAAACTCCTGGGCTCAAGCAATCCTCCTGCCTTCATCATTACTTATGGGAATGCAAATGGATCCGCCACTTTGGAAAATAAATTATAAAGCAGTAACTATACACATACTATATGGCCCAGCAATTCCACTGTTAAGTACTTACCTAAGAAAAATGAAAGTATATGTCTATACAAAGATTTGTGCTCAAGTTCAGAATTGCTTTATTTTTAATGTCAATGATGTGAAAAACCACAAAGAACTCAAATACCCATCAACTGGTGAAGGGATTAACTAATAAATGAAATATTATTCAGCAACAGAGAAGAATGAACTGATAACAATAAGATAAACATTACGAGAACCAGACAAAAAAGAACTGTAAAGTTCCATGTATATGAAATTCTAGAAAAACCAGACTATAGAGATAAAAAGCAGATCACTGTTGCCACAGAGTCAAGAGGCAGGTGAGGGGAGCCACTGCCGAGGGGCTAACTGCAACTTTTAGGGGTAATGGAAAAATTCTGTATCATGATTGTGGCAGTCACAGAGCTGCATATGTCTGTCAAAATTCACCAAATTATATGCTTAGAATTGAATTTTAGGTCAGGAGTAGTGGCTTATATTTGCAATCCCAGTAACTTGGGAGGCCAAGGCAGGAGGATCACTTAAGGCCAAGAGTTCAAGACCAGCTTGAGCAGCACAGTAAGAGACTCGTCCCTACAAAAAAAAAAATTGTTTTCATTAGCCAGTGTCATGGTGTGCACCTGCAGTCCCAGCTACTTGGGAGGCAAGAGGATCCCTTGAGCCCAAGAGTCTGAGGCTGTAGGGAGCTATGATCACACCACTGCACTCCAGCCTGGGCAATAAGCAAGATCCTCTATCTAAAAGAAAAAAAAAGAATTATATATGTAAATTATACCTCAATAAAGCTGACAAGAAAATAGGAGGTGGCAATCAATCCTATGTATATCCTGTGCGGACACGCGAGTGCTTCCTGATTACCACAGTTCATATGCAGGAAGAGCATCCCACGAGCTTTATTTTTAGACTGGTGAAATTAACAGTGCAGAATATCAGCCTCAACCCCTCCCCCCCTCAAAAAAAAGTCACCTAGCAATCTATTAAACTAAAAAATATTATTTTACAAATGCTCCTGTTTCTTGTTTTATTTTTTTATTTCCATACAGTTTGGGAGAAACAGGTGGTATGTGGCTACATGAATAAGTTCTTTAACGGTGATTTCTGAGATTCTGGTGTACCCATCACCCTTTATTGTAATCTAAATGATGTAAAATTCTTCCTTGAGTTTAGATGTTAGCGTTACATAACATATGTAATTTTGGACATAAGTATGGATTCTTCGGTAACAGTAATTCTGGAGTTACTGGTCCCACTTGATACTTTATCCTAGGGAAACTGCTCTAACTTTTCTCTTGCTAGGGCTCTTCAAAACAGTGAGCAGGAGCAATATCAAGAAATAAATTGCTCTGATGCCTTACTTATATTTTAGAATAGGAAACAAATTGATCAATAAAATTTTGTCAAAAGGTTATGGACATAGACAAATAAAATGAAGAAACACCAACTGAATGTTTGAAGCATGTAGCAATGACTTAAAAAGCAGACACATATTTTCTATCCATGGATTTTTAATCTATGATGGACCAAATAACTACAGATACAAGAAAATAAATTTGAGTATAGGCTTTCGGCTGACAAGTGTAAAATTCAGGATTCTATATTTATAAACATGGACATCAGTCAGTTACAATTATACAAAAACTGACTGGCAGATGGAAAATACTATAATGGGATTTTTTTTTTTTTTTGAGGTGGAGTCTTGCTCTTGTCAACCAGGCTGGAGTGCAATGCCATGATCTCGGCTTACCGCAATCTCCACCTCCAAGGTTCAAGCAACTGTGCCTCAACCTCCCGAGTAGCTAGGATTACAGGCACCTGCCACCATGCCTAGTGAATATTTTTGCATTTTCAGTAGAGACGGGGTTTCACCATGTTGCCCAGGCTGGTCTTGAATGCCTGACCTGAAGTGATCTGCCTGCCTTGGCCTTCCAAAGTGCTGGGATTACAGGTGTGAGTTACCATGCCCACCCTGTATTTTAATAAGATACAAAATGATATGTACATATCTCCATGATTTTTTAATATACACAGGAGATCAAAGGACATACATAAAAATGTTAACAGTGATTGTCAATGAATATTTTTTATTCCTTTCCATGATTTCCAAATTTTTACGAGAACATATTATTTTCCTTATATTGACTTTAAGTAGACAGAAAGGAACACAAATACACATTAAAGAGTTCATCACGGCAGGCAATTTGTTTCACTCTACTGTCTACTATTTAGTTCATGTTTTCCTCACTAGGAAAGAACTTTCAAAAAATGTGACATCACCTTGCACATAATGGTGTGACCTGCAAATAACTCAGCTTCTACAAAATTCAAATCAGTTGAGCAAGACAGCAATGACTGGGAAAACTTACTACCTGGGCAGGTAATTCAACACCTTAATAGTGCTCAGAAACGGAATCTTCCTCATCGTAAATGGCTTCTTCAAATGCTACATTCAGTTTGACACAAAAACAGTTCCCTGTGACAAGCTCATTAGCCTATTTTTTAATATGAGGTAAAAGCAAAAAACCATAGAAGTTATTTTCTTGAAAGCAACTGTAGAACAAGGCATTATCTGTTATCAAAGCATATGAAATGTGTTGAAAATTTATAAAGAAAACTGATAATGTGGGAAACTTTAAGTACATTTCATATAGACGACCCAAAATATGAGAAAAATGCCTGATGCATGTTTTGGGGAATGTTCATGCAAGATAACAGACTTTGAATACAGACAAGTACCTAGAAAACATTTTTGAATTACTAAAAAGGATATCTGTTCTTTTAAAAATGTATGGATTTGAGAAATAAATATCAGAAAATACCTGAAGGGGTATAGTTATTGAGCTGGGCTACAAAGCTATGCGTTTGTCTGAAGACACTCTACTGACAAAAATACAAAATGGAAAAGCATTTTTTGCAATGAAAAATGTACCACAGGGGATCCAAGTCAATCATAAAGCATTATGCACGATATAACACAGTCATTTGAACCATTCCCTGAAATACAAACTGCTTCACCAAAGAGGTAATAATAACATCGAGTATTTGCTGAAATGATATCTAATATTTGCTGAATTTTTAGTATACACCAATGACTATTCTAAGAACTGATGCTTTGTATTAATTCATGGAATATCTACACATAGGAAATAGTATTTGTCTTCTGACTTTATCCAGAATTAACAGAGTGTATGACTGGCTCCTCTTGACCACTTCTCCCTAAGTCCACATCCAAAAAATTTAAATTAAGTGATAATATAGGTTTAAAAAAAAATACAACAAATTAACAGTTTCAAAATCACCCTGAAAACCAGGGGAAGTACTCTTATCAAATATTCCTTGGAATTATTCAAATCTTACCTGACATTTTTCTGACTGATTATTGCAATGTATTAGGTATATTTTGTCAAAGTATTTATCATTGTTCATTATTACCACTATTCTGTGTATTTATTGTCACAGATTAGTATCTGTCTAGAACAATGTCTAACTACTTCATTTGAACAGAAGGTTTCTTTCAAAGGCTAAAAGCTCCTGGAGACTAGGGACCAGTTTTAATTTATCTTTATTTGGGTGGGGGTCGGGGGGCAGAACACTGCTAGGTACACTGTCGGTGGTTCAGTTGCTTTGAGCTGAAGTCCATTAAGCACTAATGTTTGAAAAGGATTTTCTTCATCTTGGGATGCAGTCAGATAACCTTGAAAGAGTCTCAGGTGTGAGGCAATATTAAAAGTGCAAGGCTGCCTGCACAGGTAATTAATAGAAAGAAAGCAGGACTCAGCTCATTCCCTGGGAAAATTCAGTAGTGGCATCTTTAGCAGAGCAAAAATCAGTTTTCACGTACAGTATTAAATGACCTTCCTTCTTGCTCTGGCTAGAAGCAAATTACATTAAGAGGCGTCAAACATGCACCTTCCTATGTGGTATGTTCAGGCCTTGCTCGGGCTTATTACCAAATAGGACAGTTTGGGCACATCTGTGTGCCTTGTCCGGCCTCATTTTCCCCTTCTGTTACTCTTGATGAGGCAATGTAAGTAAAGCACATCCTAACTCAGTGAGCTCAATGGCAGCCCGCTAATCATTAACTGTAAGTAGCACGTGGGTGGAACAAAGCAACATGGATGTTTCCCTTCACAGCAGACTTTAGCAGACGGCTCTGCTGGTGAAAGATAGGGCTTCTCTCAGCCTGAGAAATGACTGAAGCAAAGGTTATGACCCAGTATTGTTCATCTGGTGAATCTGTATGGAACACCCCTTATAGACTTACTATTCCCAGAACAGCTTTTTCCTGCCCACCCACAATCCCCACCCCAGGGAGAAAGTTGCCTTTTTCTAGCTGTCAGGCATCAGACGTACTCCCCTTCCAGTCGCTCTAGGGATGAGCTCGACAGGTCTCAGCCACGGTTCAGCCCACGCTCCAGCTGTGGACCTTGAGCCCTCTCTCTCAAAAGCCCGGTCAGGCTCAGGAGTTGGAGTTAGGATGTGTATCAGAGTTTACCAAAGAAATAAACCAATAGGATATATATAGAGAGAGAGATAAGAAAAATATATTACATTATGGGAATTGACTCCCATGATTATGGAAGGTGAGAGGTCCCACCGTCTGCCATCTGCAAGAAGAACCAAGAACCAGGAAAGCAAGTGGTGTTATTCAGTACAAGGTCCAAGGCCTGAGGACTATGCAAGCCAATGGTGTAAGTCCTGGAGTTTCAAGACCCAAGAAGCAGGAATTCTGATGTTCTAGGGCAGAAGTTGGCAGTCCCAGCTCAAGAAGATTCACTCCTTTTCCACCTTTTTGTTCTATCTGGGCCCTCAAAGATTGTATGGTGCTCACCCACATTGGTGAGAGTGGATCTTCCTCACTCAATCCATGATTTCAAATGCTAATCTCTTCTGCAAACACTCTCACAGACCAGCCAGAAATGATGCTTTACCAGATATGTGGGTATCCAGTAGCCCAGTCAAGCTGACACATGAAATTAATCAACACGGGGTGGGTACTGGAGGGAGAGAAACTGTGTAAAGGCTGGGAGGTTAAGGTTACGGTGTGTAAGTAGTTCTACACTGGCCATGGAATACGATAGATGTAGTCCACAGTTTCTAGTTTCCGTGGCTGGAGAGTGGTGTCACTCAACTCTGAGCCTCAGTTTCCTCAAGCAGGCACATTTACCATCACAAACACCTGCCTTGCCAACCTCAACATGTTATTTGATAATCAGAGAAGCTAAAAGACTCACGGAAGTATATTTTGGAAACATAAGTGCTCATTATTTTCTCAAGACACTATTTGAAAAATATTCAAGAGGCGTATCTCCCAGCTTCCTTGGGAATCTTAGACAAGTCATTGGACTCAGTTAGCTTATCTGAAAAATGGGAATGAGAACTCCATCTCACTAGATTATTGTGAGACATGAAAATACAAATATTCTTTCCCTTCTGAGAATCCCAAAGTCAGCAAAATATCTATTAATTTAATGTATCTCCCAAGGAGAAAACTTCAAGTTTCTATCTGAGACATCATAAAAGAGCCAGAAATCTTTCTATTGCAATACGTTAAAGCAGCATTTGTACTGCTGCCTCTCCCTGTGCAGGTCCCGGCTGCATCTGTGGCACGCACTATCTTTACTCACACAGTTTTCCTTCAATGTAGTTAGAAGTCGAATCCAATGTTTTGCCAATCCTTGCTCCCTCTTTTTTCTTTAGGTTGCTTTTTTCCTAACAGATTTTCTATATCCTATCATACCCCATGCTTTAGGAATTAGAGTTGCCCCAAATAGTCCTTTGGGTAAAGCTCTGTGTGCAGCATGCTTTGCCCCTGCCCATTCACAGACAGGCTCTGCCTGGATATGTTTGCTCCAGGGATGGCTTAGAAGCCATGAAGTTCTTGTTTCCCCTGGAGATTAGAATTGCAAGGTTCACACGGGGTGCATTCAGCTCACACATACTTTCACACATACTTTCGGTCTCTGTAAAAATTAAAATGCAGCAGGTATTGTTCCTGCAAATCTCTATGCAAAAACATTCTGCCTGTGCTGGCCAAGGAAATCAAGCCCATTACAGCTCCCCGTGCTCATCCTTCCTTCCAAGAAGAGAGGACTCATACATATTAGGCTGCTGTAAACGGCAAGCAAATTGTCTTTAAATGCATTCTGTTTGGCTTTTAAGTCTCTTTGGCTTTTGAATATGAGTGAATTAATATGGTCTTTGACATCAGAAGAGTAAAAACAAGCCACTGAAAAATGAGTAGTGAAGATGTGAATAGAACTAAATATTCCAAATCTGATCAGAAAATGCTTGTCCATCCCTATTTCTCCCTGTAACCAACCTCCCCCAAACCATATATCCTTCCCAACAGTAATACCAAAAGGAGAAAAAAGGTATTTCACCTCTAGCACCATATAGTGTTTCAATCTTAAAACATTCATTTCTCTCAAATTAAATCCAGCGCCTATGACCACCAGTAGCAGAGCATAGCCGTTAACACCTCTGTCCAACAAATCGGGGTCTAAATCCTGGCTCTGCTCCTTGGTATCTAATGACCTTGATTAAAGTGCTGTAATATTTCTTAGGTATTGGGATTTGATTGGGGGCAGCCACTGGCAATAATTTGAGCAATGCTTTGACTATATCATTCCAGGTACTGCTCAGCACCAATTCAGAGAATTCATCCTAAAGATTCTGTTCTTTTGGAAACACATCCAGTACCAAAATCTGTATCAGATGGTGTTCACCTACAGCAGCAGCATCAGCAGGAGGTAGATGATAAAATGATACATAGATTAGGTAGGTAGGTAGATAGATAATTCATTACAGAAAATTAGCTCACTCTTGTGGAGGCTTACTAAGCAAGTCTGACATGCCTAGCCCAGGCAATCAGGACAGAAAGATGACGCGCAGAATGAAACTCACCAGCACAGCCCAGCGCTGTCATCCATAGACGGAATCTCATCTCTTTGTAAGAAAAACCTCAGCCCTGTTCTGAAGGCCATCCCACTATTCAGTAAGGCCCACCCAGATTTTCCAGGGTAACCTCCCTTACTTAAAGTCAAGTGGTTAATGGCTTTAATTACACATGCAAAATACCTTCATGGCAAGACACAGATAAGTGTTCAACTAACTGGAAACTGCCTTCTGGTCAAATAGACACATTAAAACACCAACAAAAATGTTAAAAGACATAAACACGTGGCAGGGGTTACACCAAGTTCACAAACTGGAAGGTTCAATATTGTAAAGCTAACAGTGCTTCCCAAATTTAACTGTAGATAAACGTAATCCCAATGTTATTCCTAGCAAATTCTGTATCGACATTGCGACCAAAAAATTTTTAAATTTATATAAAAATGCAAAAGGCCAAAATTAACCAAAATAATCATTTGTTTCCTATGGAAGAAAGCTTATACTCTAGATATTAAGACTTACGAAATGATAATTATTGAAACAGTATATATTGCCATAAAAGAAGAGACCGATAGATTCATGGAACAGAATGGAGTCCAAGAACTGAAACACATATATGTGGTTATCTGACTTGTGATGAAGAGGCCACTTACTGCAATGCAGTGGGGAAATCAAAGAATCTTCCACAAATGGTTCTGGCTCAATTGGATAGCTATGGAAAAAAGAAATCTTTTTTTTTTTTTTTTGAGACGGAGTCTTGCTTTGTTGTGAGGCTGGAACGCAGTGGTGAGATCTTGGCTCACTGCAACCTCCGCCTCCCGGGTTCAAGTGATTCTCCTAGCTCAGACTCCCGCATAGCTGGGATCACAGGCGTGTGCCACCACATCCAACTAATTTTTGTACTTTTAGTACAGATGGGGTTTTATCATGTTGGCCAGGATGGTCTCGATCTCTTGACCTCCTGATCTGCCCCCCTCGGCCTCCCCAGGCGTGAGCCACCACGCCCAGCCAAAAAATCTTTATTCTTACCTCATATCATATACATACAGGCAAATCTACCTAAGAGAGACTGTAGATCTGAATGTGAAAGGTAAAACAATAAAACTTTTAGAAGTAAATATATGAAAGTATATTCATGATTTTGGAGTCGGCAAAAATTTTGCAAATAGGACAAAGAAACACTAGCTATGAAGGTATACATTATATATTTTTTAAACATATATATTAAAATTAAGATTTTCTGTTCAAAGGCTAACATTTCATGATGTACATGTATATTACATCACACCATGCACCTTAAATACATATAATAAAAATCAAATTGTTTTAGCAAATTAAAAAAAGGCACCATTAAGAACCAGGAGAATGAAGAAATAGGCCTATATATAGATAATCAATTGATTTTGGAAAATATGCTAAGATGGTACCGAAATAACTGAATCACCATACAACAAAGAAAGATCTTTGAGTCCTACCTCACACCTTTATAAAACAAATGATCACAATGTATCATAAACCTCAATGTAAAAGCTACAACTATGTGCAGGTGATGGCCTAGTTCTTGATCTGGATGCTAGTTACAGGGTTATTTATGTTTTCAGGCTATACACCACACTTTGTTGTATGTTTACTGTAATTCTATTAAAAGAAAACACTATTTATAAATCATGCATCACATAATTACGTTTGGGTCAATGATGGAAGATTATAATAAGACTGTATGTAATCTTATGTCATAAGATTATAATACCATATTTTAACTGTACTGTTTCTCTGTTTAGGTATGTTTAGATACAGAGATACTTAACCATTGTTATAAATGCCTACAGCATTCAGTATAGTAATATGCTGTACAGTTTTGTAGCCTATACCATATGGCGTGGATGTGTAGTAGGCTATTCTAAGTTTGTGTATATACACTCTCTGATGTTTGCACAAAGAAACTGCCTGATGATGCATTTTTCAGAATGCATGCCCACCATTACATGATGCATGACTCTATATGTATGTGTATGTGTATATACGTGTATATGTGTTTATGCACAGATATATGTATATACATATGTATACACGTATGTGTGTATATATACACATACGTATATACATATACATGCGTGTATACATACTTACAAATATATATTATATATACACACACATATATACACATATAAGTATGTGTATGTATATTTGCTTGAAATATATATACACATATAAGTATGTGTATGTATATTTGCTTGAACACCTCATGTTCCAATATTATGAACTGTTTCTAAACCACACCCTAATTCCACAAGGCCAGAAGTACTCTCCCCTATCTTGAACTTTAGTTGCATTTATTTATAACTCCTTTATGCTGCATCTTAATTTCTTTCCTATAGTAATGTTGCCTGGATACGGATTGTATTTCCTCTACTAGACTGTAACTATCTCCATCAAAGAGTCTAACACAGTGTTTTGGCCAGAGCAAGTACTCAGTAATTTCATGCAGAAGGAAAGAATAAAACCTTAGTTTGGTTTTTAAACAAGCCTAAATCCTCAGTTTTTCTTTTTAAGCAGCCATTGTAACATCAAAATATTTTCTCTGATTAAATGAATTACAGACAAAGCACAGTGTGAATTAATTTCAGGTATAAATTCTATAATTTTTTATACATAGTCTACCTTACACATTTTAATAAAGCAATATGACTGGTAATTTTTAAACGATTGGTATCTATAGACTTTAATTTCTAAATTAGAACATATATTTTAACATGAGACAGTAGTTGCTATTGGATGTAGAGAGAGAGGCATTACAGTCTGGTGGTCAATACCTTTAGGAGGTATCTGGACTACTGTAGCATGTTACATTAAACTGATTCTTTATTGCTCAGTTTACTTTCCTCCCTAGACTTGGAGCCCCTCAAAAACATAAACCACATCTTATTCTTTTTTGCATGTCCAAGGTCAATCACAGATCTTTGCTCTGTGTGTACACACAGTACTCACAAATCATACACAAAATATCTTTGATAGATAAATAACAGAATGACTGACTTGAAAAAGGAGATCTTCATTTTAAGCTCCGCCTAGCTTTCAACTCTTCTTGTTTGCCCAACCAAGTGAGAAGGTGTTTCTTTCCTTCCTTCCTCATTCTCTCCTTTTCTATCTATAATAGCAATAATAATATTGCTATGAAAATTATAGATAATTTCTGTGTTGAGTCTTCTTACCAATGTATTTTTTATCACACATTGTATTACACATTATAGTATTTCAAAGCAACAGTGACGTCTGTTTTAGGAAAAGTTAAATCTGGAGACTCTCCTGTGTCCTGGTATGTTTGAACATAAATATTTAAGATCAGCTAGAGTTAATAGGTCCCAGATAAATGTCATGTCCATCATTTCACCCTGCCCTTTCAATTATTGGTCTCTCTAAATATTCTGAGGTTGCAAATATATTTTCTTTCAAATGTAACTTCAGTTGATTGAGAGATATCTTGGGTTCCTCGATTGAGAAAGATTCTGAAATTACCTTCGGTCTCAGCAAGACAGAATGCTCTAATTAATCAGTAAGGGAAGATGAACAATTGGTATGCATGATATATTACTGCCATCCCTTTTCCATGGCCTGTAGTTATTTAATGCCAAAGTGAAAATTCAAATATTCATTCATTTATTCATTGTTTCTTCCATCCGTTCAAGATACACTTACCGAGCACTAACTATGCTAGGCCCATAATGGCCAATATGATTAGAGAACCAGCTAAGAGCTCTACAATAACACTTACTCATAGTTCCTTTTGATGAAGATTTTTTTTTATTGCTTGTATAATAATTCTAACGGTGTTAATTAGTGAGACTTCATTGCCTACGCCTGTGTTGAAGAATACTATTGTCTTTTAAACATGCTATTTCATTTATCTTAAAAAGTTTGCTTGTTAATTGAAAGGTCACAGATATTTCTATACCCATAAGAAACTGAGGCACAATAGAGCATGGTGTAACAAAACACGTCTCTAGATTTGGGTTTCTGTAATCATAAAATGTTAGATTAAAAAAAGTATTGGGTAATCATTCTAGTTTCTCCACAGTAATGTTCTGTTTTTGTGACCTCTCAAGAAATGCCCCTTTCATGAACTCATTCACTACATGCCTAGACTTTGGTAAGTATGGAAACAGCAGCACTCCAACATGGGCAGGGAGTAAATTTAAATAAAATTGAGAAGGTAGCACACTAACTGCAACTGCCTTTAGGAAATGCAGAGTTTAAATAGCTGGATTTTCTCCTTTCCTCCCTTTGGAGTTTGCTTTTTCATACAGGTGTCAGAAAGGCAGAGAAATTTTTTAAAATAATAATGTATTATACACCTGCAAGCTTTGTGGTTCATCACCTATCTCCTAATTTTTGTTTGAAAAAAAGGTATGTGTGTCTGTGTGTGTGTGTGTGTGTGTGAGAGACAGTGCGTGTGTGTGTGTGATATGAAGCAAAAAGAGGAAGAAAGCTTATATAGACATCTGTCAGGAACAGAGTCCAGCGTGCTATTCTCTCTTCTTCGCATAAGAACCTCAGGGTACTAGGAATGACCAGAGAGTAAAAGTCTTTGATTCTCTGCAGCCCTAGGTCATGCCGTGTAGACAGAATAAACCCTAAGAATTGGGTAGTTTATTTTAAAAACCTGGTACTTTGTACCAGCTTGAAAGCTGGTTACCCCTCCTTGAAACCAAATTTATTTTCACTTTCTAATTATACTTCCCAGGCAACTTCCCATGAAAAAAAAAAAAATTAGAAAGTATATTTCCTGGGGCTGTGTCAAGCTCTCAGGAGCGGATATTTGGATAGGTAACGCGAGTCCACATCACTAAGATCAAATGGCGACTCTTCTGTAATCTAAATTCAACCAATTTTAAATTTCAAGGTTCCAAGTTGTCTTTAGGTCCTATCTTTAGAGTCATTCCTTTCAATGATACATCTTTTCCTCCAGGTTGAGATTTTTAAAATATTGCTCAATTATTTCCTAGATCCCTAAGTGTTTCTTAAGGAATTTCTTGACTCTTGAAATTATTGGTCTATCAAACATTAGTGAATGTAATTAATTCATTTTCTTGATGTCACAGGTGTGATATCACATGTACAAATTATAATATACAGCTCTGCTTTCTGGCAGGGAGCACCATGTGTTTAGCATAGCAATCTATTATACCACACACACATTATTCATTAACACTAATGGACATCATGTGCATAAACCCCCACTCATTAATTGGAAAATTAAACTCCCTGTGTATAAATAAATCACACCCCCAGCTATATAAAGGCACTTATTTTTATCTTTAAGTTTGTATTTTAGTGCTTGCTCGTAAATGCAATTTGATGGGTCTATAATATCTTTTATTGTAGCAAGGATCTGGCTATGCTGAAAACAAACCCCACATCCAAAAGTTCATCCTTCCCTTGGTTACTAACATTCCATGTGTAGCCAAAAGACGTACGGTTGAAGTTTAAGAAATATTCTGCAGGCTGCTAAAAATGCAAGTAGGTCCTCTAAGTAGGAAAAACTTTTAAGGGGAAAAGGCTTCTTAAACTCAAAATACCACTTTCATCTGTTTCTTTACATGAAATGCCGAGTGAACCATCATCACTTCCTGTGCTCTGATTTCCTGAGCTGTAAAGTCAGATAATAAGACTTACCTCCCTTTGTTGGGAAGACTTAATGAAATGACAGACATAAAGGGCTTGCCACAAGATCTGCCAAGGTAGACAGAGGCTACAAAAGTAGGATGAGGGCTGGGCACAGTGGCTCACACCTGTAATCCCAGCACTTTGGGAGGCCCAGGTGGGTGGCTCATCTCAAGTCAAGAGTTTGGGACCAGCCTGGCCAACATGGAGAAAATCTGTCTCTACTGAAAATACAAAAATTAGTCAGGCGTGGTGGCACATACCTGTAATCCCAGACACTCGGAAGGCTGAAGCAGGAGAATCTCTTGAACCCGGGGGGCGGAGGTTGCAGTAAGCCAAGATGGCGCCACTGCACACTCCAACCTGGGCAACAAGGGCAAAATTCCAACTCAAAAAAAAAAAAAAAAAAAAAAGAAAGAAAGATGAGATAATCCACCACTTAAATCATAACTCATGATAACATGGCCCTACTATGTGTCAATCACTCTATAGAATGTTTGTCTTACCTTATCTCAAATCCTCCTCACAATTCTGACAGAAAGTTATGATTATTCCCAATGTATACATGAACTACAGTTTCAGTTTATAGGAATCTGGCTCAGGGAGGTCAACCAGGTCTGTCAAGGTCACACAGATTCTTGTGCAAGGATTCTGTGTGATTACGGTCTGTGCTCTTTCCCTGATCAGAATATGCTGAAAAATATGTGCAGAAACAGGGGAATTTTTTGTCCTAGAAAAATATCCAAGGTCCCATAAATTACCATGATGTCTCTTTTTGTAGCTTCTCAGGGAATCCTCGAAGACAGTTGTTTTAGAAAACCGAAAAACGGTTTTGAATAATATAGCTAAGTATAGATAGGTTCAATGACAGAAACTAGAATATCAAGCATCTTCAGCATCCAATAAATGAGTGCTGAGCAACCCTGGAACCTTGCAAGCTATCTCAGCTCACACTTGCCTTGCTTCACATGTTGGGGGAAGAGAAATTCAGTTACATTCTTCTGTTTGTCAACATTTCCTAATAAAACTGCCAAAGTCTCAACCTAGTTTTTTTTTAAAAATGAAAGATAAGGATTGGGTTAAAATAAGTAACTACAAAAGAACGAGAATGATTTTATCCACATTTATACAGAGATTTAAAAAATGTTTAATCATAATATGATTAGTGTTTGGAAATATTTATCTAGTTTAAAAATAGTTTTAAAGTTGTGAAAAAATGTTTTAAACAAATAAAAGGCTCTGAGAACCATCTAGCATTTATGACATTGTTAAGAACTGATTGAAGGGTCATTTGAGTAATGCTTCTGAAATTTCCTACACAAACTAGTGCCCTTATATGTGGAGATAAACAGTTTCTCCATTGCAAACAATATGTCTTCTCCGCTTTAAACAAAGATGAATCCTTCAAACAGAGATTAGTATCAGTGTTTCTTCAACCTATGGTAAAAATTCATCATGACTTTCTCTATTAACGTATCCTTGCATAATTTATCTGTATTAATGTATCCTTCCATAATTGATTTTATCCTTGCACAAGAAAATACTGTAAAAATTTATTTGGAAAAAAAATGCAGTTTATTATAGTCTGAAAGAATTTTCCATACATACACTGCAACTCGGGAGGCAGGGGTTATAATGAGCTGAAGTCACACCATTGTACTCCAGCCTGGGCAACAAGAGCAAAACTCTGCCTCAAAAAAAGAAAGAAAAACTCTGAATATTGACTCCTGACAAAGCACAATTCCATTGTTCACCTGCTATATAGGCATTTATGTTAACCAAATTCCTTTCATGTCTCTTTATTAATGTGCTCACATTCATACTCCCAGGACTGCATCTCCAAAAGCAAGATGGAGAACCACAGCTGATACTCCAGCTCGATGTGATGACAGACCATCATACCAGTCTGTTTTCCATTTGTGGGGTCATGTCAGAGCTCAAAAAATTTCAAATTTCGGAGCATTTCAGATTTTGGATGCTCAATCTGTATGTGTGTATGTGCGCATGTGTACATATTTATATGCATTTATCATTAACATACAATAGATTGGGTTTCATTTCTGTCTGCTCTACTCATAGCACTGGTCTAATGTTAACAAGTCGTCTATTATGAGCTTGATAGCCCTGGTTCACACCTAGATACCTCAATTAACGGAAGATTTTTAAAAACAGTTTTAACTAAAAAAAATAAAGAACATTAATAAAGTTTTGGGTTTTTTTCAAACTCAATACAGCCATATTCTCTGATTTGTACATTTTTGTTTTTGTTACCACTCAGTATAGCTAGGAATCTAAAATGCTGGCATTCTGAAACATAACGATTAGGATAGCTGTTACGTATTTAATTTCATGCTCCACTCAGCATAAAGCAGTTGTGGGACTACAGACCAAAGCAAATTAAGTGGCTTCTTAGACAATTTCCTGCTTAATTGAAAGCAGGTAGCTCTTTAAAAGTAATAACTGGCTTTGTTTCAAATGATTGTAAAGTTACTTTTTTTTTTTTAATACATGGTTATAGAATAACTTTCTACTTAATCCAAACACAATGAGTTGGGAGTCTCCCACTGAGTCTAAGGGACATGAAGGTGACCTAGTTCTGGTAGCAAATAAATGGGGGGAGGAGCGGATGTGGGACATGGGGCAAGGCAGGGGAAGAATGGTATGGTATCTGAGTTGGAACACACACAGACATACACACCCATATGTATGTACTGTACACAGATTTAGGTTGAATGTCCCTTATTTGAAATGCTTGGGACTAGAAGTGTTTCAAATACCAGATTTGGATTTTGGAATATCTGCATATACATAATGAGATTATCTTGTGATGCTACCCAAGTCTAAACACCAAATTCATAATGCTTCACATGTACCTTATACACAGAGCCTGAAGGTAATTTTATATATTTTAAATTATTGTGTGCATGAAACAGAGTTTTGACTGCAACTCACTATATGAGGTTAGGTGCGCAATTTTCCACTTGTAATGCCAAGTCAGAGCTCAAAAAATTTCAAATTTTGGAGCACTTCAGATTTTTTAATGAGGGATGCTCAATCTGTGTGCATGTGTACATATACACACATTTATCATTAACATATACAATAGACTGGGTTTCATTTCTGTCTGCTCACTCATAGCATTGCTCTAATATTCACAAGCGGTCTATTATGAGATTGATAGTCCTGGTTCATACCTAACAGACAGGTCTTCCTTATTACAGTATAAAAACAGACTATCTGATACAATGGTAGAGTATCAGCTATGATGCTCTATCTTGCTTTTGGAGATGCAGTCCTGGGAGTATGAACGTGAGCGCACTAATAAAGAGACATAAAAGGAATCTGGTTAACACAAATGCCTATACAGCGGTGGACAATGGAATTCTGTTTTGTCAGAAGTCAATATTCAGAGTTTTTCAGGGTTTTTTTTTTTTTTTTTTGGAGTGTTGTTGTTGCTGTTGTTTTGAGACAGAGTTTTGCTCTTGTTGCCCAGGCTGCAGGGCAATGGCGTGACTTCAACTCACTGCAACCTCCGCCTCCCGGGTTCAAGCGACTCTCCTGCCTCAGCCTCCCAGGCAGCTGGGATTACAGGCACCCACCATCATGTCTGGCTAATTTTTGTATTTTTACTAGAGACAGGATTTCAGCATGTTGGCCAGGCTGGTCTCGAATTCCTGACATCAGGTGGTCCACCCACCTCAGCCTCCCCAAATGCTGGGATTATAGACATGAGCCACTGCGTGTGGCCTCATAGTTTTTCAAATAAATTAGAAAAAGCTTTTAAGTCACAAGAAAAAGAGAATATTTTCCTGTTGCATATATTGAACATTATAAGAGACAGAGACAGACAAATGAAAAGATATTCTTAAGAACCCAAAATTTTAAATCACTACAAGAAAAAAAGATATACGGAAGTTTTACATTCATCAATTGCCATGGTGATTCATGCAACTGATAACAGTAAGCATCAGCACCCTAGAGCTATGGAGTAAGTGCTAAAAGATGCGCTTTTGGTATTTAATGAAATTCTAACTTGCCTGCAGTTTTTTGTTTTTGCACACGCACGTGTGTGTGTGTGTGTGTGTGTGTGTCTACTACTTTGGATCACTGCTGTCAATCAGGCTGCACTTAGAACCACTAGCTATGCAGTTACAGTGCAATGTATTAACAAGTTAATTATTTGTCAACATTTGGAACCACCCCGTAGTACTAAATGCTTGGTTTCCCTTTTTTGTGGCATCCCCAAGAATGTTTTTTCAGTCATTTTTAAAATGTCAAAGGAAGGAAAGAAGAAAAGAAGGGAAAGGGAAGGAAGGGAGAACAGAAGGGAGGCAGGGCTTCCAGCAGAGGAGCCATCAGTGAGTCTTGTAGTCATGCTGGAAATAAATGTTCACCAGCTATTTCAGTGTTCCACCCTCATGGCATAGACTCCATTTCCCTAACTACTCGAAGTTGGGCAGGGTAATGCACGTGTTTTGGTCCTTGGAAAATCTCAATTGATGTGTTTCAATTCTGCCAGGCAGAAGCCTTTCAGAGCGAACACAATGTATCATGCTTCCCCCCTTCCTTAAGCCACAGCCACCAACTCCAGCCAGTAGGGGGTCCATCGGCCTCACTCAAACCTGGAAGGAGAAAACATTTAGCCAACCCATCATGGACACGTAGCAAAACCAAGACATAAATCTTTGTTTCTATGAGCAACTAAGATTTCACTGCAATATAACCTAGCCCTACCTAATACAGCGGGTGATGGGAGGGAAATAAGAATTCAACTTGTAGCGGCAAATATCATAAAATTAAAAAGAGAAGACAAGGAGAAAAGAAAAAGATGGCATAAAAGAATGTGACATTCTAGAATGAATATGAAACTGAAAATACTGGCAATAATTGGTCAATAAACAAAGAACAATGCTAACAGAATTCTATCAGGTACCCCATAAAGCATAGAGTAAAACAGTCCTAGGAGATATTAGTTTTTAGACTGAGGAGGATATTTTATGTCTCCTCTGACCTATTTTAGCATTCTTCCAACATGACTTCCCTTAATGCTCGATACAATTCTTCAGAAATTGCTGAAGGAAAAATCAGCATAAGTTGGTTGTCACTTGAGCGTGTCGTATGAAAGAGAGAATGATGCTTGCATTTCTCACTTTAGGACTGGAATCAATGGTGGTCCTGCTGAATGAGACAGATAACCCAGAAGGGAGATGAATTTGGATATGCTGACATGGAAAAGCCTATGGCCATCCCAGTGGAGACATCCAATGATAACTGCAGATTCAGCAAGTAAGTCTGAATCCGTTAGCCTTTTCATGAGACTGAAATTTGGAATGAGTAAGATTATCTAGGGTCAGTATATATGAGAAAAAGAGGGCAGGACCTCAAATCACGCAAACGTTTGATAGGTAAGGAAAAGAAATCCTCAAAAGAAAATGAGAAAGTACAGTCAGAGAAGTAGGAAAAACTTTCCCTACTAAACTTTCCAGGCCCTAACCTTATCCTCAAACTTTTCTCCCAGTCTTTCACTTCCTGCTCATCGTTTTACTTCCTTCTCTGTTCTATTTCCATAACCAATCACTTTTACCCATCATTTTGTATTTCAATATTCTTTATTCTTGACTTACACCACTACCCTACCATACCTTTTACCTTGGATCATTTTTAAAAATTCACATTTCTATTCTTACAAGGATATCTTCCCTAGAACTATTTTTCTAGCTATTCCTGGGCCTAAGAGTTAAGAGGCTTCCAAGGTAGTCCTCTGACTCAAATACCCAGCCCAAATACTTGGCTTCCTTAATCACTATTCAGGTACTATATGAAGCACCACAGGAGGAAAGAACTAATATTTGAACATACATTATGTGTTAGTCAATGCACTGTGGTGGGTCTTTTATATATAACATACTTACTCTTAACAATATCATGAATTTTTATTGACCTTACGAAAGCTAAGAATTTGGACCAAGATCTCATTGCAATACAGATATTCTATCTCCAAAAGCCTTGTCCACAACCACCAGGCTCGGCTGCCTTCCCAAGAATAAGGCATTGTTCCTTTCTTCAAAATATTTTCACTTTTTGGGCAAGAGAAAGTCCATATATGCTAAAATTATTTTAAAATTGTTTCATATCCAACAGAAGTAGAAACCGATACCCCTTCACAATGAAGGGGAGAGACTATAGTATTTGTGTTAAACAGATAGGCATAGCTAAGTTGTTCTTAACTTTGGCTGTACGTTTTTAGAATCACCTATCTTTAAAAGCAATGGGTCTACAATTTCCAGAAGGATGCAGTAGTGTTCCATCTATTTCAGACGTAAGAAGCCTGAAGACAAGGTAAACAGAAGAAGGCAAATCAATTAGAGAACTTGGGACCTGATGAACAACAGGTGGTGGGTGCCCCAGATTAATTTTTTATCATCTCAGATTAGGTGCTGGAAAAGACAGAAACCCAGAAATACCAGCAAGTACCAACCCAAAAAGCCTCAACAGAAAACTGCTCTCTCACTAGACAAAGGATAAGCAAAATGGCTACCTGGCCAGATAGAAAATGCTTGGATAGTAACAGCCAAACATCACGGAATTTCAGCCACAAACCACAGAGAAAACTGTTGCCTCACCTCCACCCTCACCAGCAAAAACTGAGTGGGAGGCTCCATTTCTACCCTTGCCAGATACCCCAACATTCCTATCCAAGCGGTGTCATAGAGGAAAAGCAGAGAGCTGGGAACTTCACGTCCACCACGCAATAAGCAGTCCTCACCACCACCACACTGATTGTGCTCATGGAAACCACATGGAGAGTCTGGACTTCCAACCTACCCTGCAGTAATAAAATGCTCCTCCCCTCCTCACTGGAGTGGCATCAGAAAAAGTTAGTGGAGACGCAGGACTTTCACTACTGCCCAACAGAAACCAGGCCACCCCAACTCAACCCAACAATGTCATTACAGGCCGAGCCGTAATGAGTCTTCATGCTCCTCACAGCCAGGATGCTATCAACAGAAGCTTAGAGGAGAGCCAGAACTTCCACCCTTGCTCAGGAGTCATGAGGAATTCCTTACCTCCAGTTATTAACATTGGCCTTGATTTCTACTTCCGCCTGGCAGCAATAAAGCAGCACCACCATAAAAATGTTTCAATGGGTAATTATGAACAAGCCCAAAACAATGAAAAAAATAAAAAGTAACAGCAAGAAAAACAAAGATATAAATAAGAATCAAAAGGAAATTGTGTTAGTGGAAATAAAGGAGAATTAAAAACTCAGTGGATGACCTAAACAGCAGAATGAAGGGAATAAAAAAAAGGAATCAATAAACTCGAAGATAATAAAAATTACCCATTCTGAAAGACAAGAGAGAAAACTGATTATTTTTAAAAATGAGCAGTGCCTTTGGGACCAGTAGGATTGTAACAAAACACCTAATATTCATATCTTCAGAGACTAGGAAGGAGAAAAGAAAAAGAAAAGGGTATGGCTGGAAAGTATTTGAAAAAATAATGACTGAAAACTTCCCAAATTTAGCCAAAGCTCAAACCAACAGATTCACAAAACTATCAATGAATGCCAAGAAGGATAAACCCAAAGAAATCATTACTGAAGCACATTACAGTCAAACTTCTGAAAATAAAGACAGAAAATGTCTTGAAAGTGGCAACAACAAACAATCCCTTATTTATAGGGGGAGGAGAGGGGGTACAATGTAATGACAGACTTCTCAACAAGAACCCTGGGGGCTATAAGGAATTAAGGAAGTAGCACAACATTTTTCAAGCACTGAAAGAAAAGAACTGTCATCTCAAAATCTATATCCAGCAAAAAAATCTGTCAGCAATGAAGGAAAGATCAAGACTGTTTCAGAAGAAGGACAACTAACATGGTTTGTCACCAACAGACCTTCAAAGAAAGGCTAAAGGGAGCTGGACATGGTAGCACACACCTGTAATCCTAGTGCTTTCAGGGGCTGAGGTACAAAGATGGCTTGAAATCAGAAGTTCAAGACCTGCCTGGGCAACAAAGCAAGACTCCCATCTGTATAAAAAATTTAAAAAGCTACCTGGGGTAGTGGTACTACTTATAAGGCTAAAGCAAGAGGATTGCCTGAGTGCAGGAGTTTGAAGGTATAGTGAGCTATGCTTGCAAGACTCCAGCCCGGCTGAGAGAGAGATTCTGTTCCAAAAAAAAAAAAAAAGAAAGGCTAAAGAGTTCCATGAACAGAATTTAAAAAAGGAAACTTGGAACATCAAGAAGAAAGAAGGCAGAAATCATTTAAAAAAAAAAAGCGGGGGGGGGCAGAAATAGAATAGGTTTTCTTTCTCCTCTTTCTAAGTATTTGACTTTTGAGACAAAGATTCTAACACTATCTGGTAGGGTTCTAAATGTATGTACAGAAAATACTTAAGACAATTATATCGTATATTTATATTATAAAACAAGGGATATGAAGGGAGGGAAAATTTTAGCACTTCACTTGAACTAGTACTCCATTAACACCAATAGATGTAGGAAATTATGTAATTACAACACGGTACCTACAGCAACAATTAAAAATGCTATACAGAGTTGAACTCAAAAACACTACCAATAAATCAAAACGGATTTTTTTTAATGTTCAAGTAGCCCAAAGCAAGAAAAAGAATACAACAGAAATGGAAAACAGAGAGAGCAAACATAAAATAGGAAACATAAGCATAAATGTGTATCAATAATTACATTTAATGTAAATGGTTTAAATATACCAATTCAGAACATGAGATTACAGAATGATTCTTTTTTTAAAAAAAAAGAGATGACCCAACTATATACTATCTATAAGACGCTCACTTCAAATACAATGAAATAGGTAAGTTGAAAGCAAAAGGATAGCCAGGCATGGTGGCTCACACCTGTAATTCCAACACTTTGGGAGGCTGAAGCAGGAGGATCATTTGAGGTCAGGAGTTCAAGACAAGCCTGGCTAACATGGTGAAACCCCGTTTCCACTAAAAATACAAAAATCAGCCACGCCTGGTGGTGCATGCCCATAATCCCAGCTACTACGAAGGCTGAGGCAGGAGAATCACTTGAACCCAGGAGGCGGAGGATGCAGTGAGCCAAGATCACACCATTGCACTCCAGCCTGGGCCACAAGAGCGAAACTCTGTCTCAAAAAAAAAGAAAAGAAAAGAAAAGAAAAGATAAAAAAAGATGTCATGGAAGTATTAAAAGAAAGCAGAGATGGCTATATTAAAATGAGAAAAGTAGACTTTGAAGCAACAGACAAGAGACACAGAGAAACATAATTCACCAAAAAGAATTATACAAGCAATTCTAAGTGAACTATATTAGCAATTCTAAGCGAGTACGCACCCAGTAACAGACTTATAAAATACATGAAGCAAAAACTGATAGAACCAAAAGGAAAATTAGATAAATCCACAATTGTATTTGGGGACTTCAACACTTCTTTCTCAACAACTGACAAAACAATTGGATAGAAAATCACCAAAGACATAAGAGAACCCAATAACACGGTCAAGCAGCAGAAACTAACCGACACTTCCAGAGCACTCCACTCAACACTAGCAGCATTCTCTTTAAGCAACCACAGAGCATACCCAACATAGATCACATCCATAAAACCGACTCTTGAAATTTAAGAGAATTAAATCGTATGGAGTGTATCATATGACCATAATGAAATTAAAGTAAAAATCAGTAACAGAAAGATAATGGGAAAACACTTGGAAATTAAATTCCCTATAAAATAATGGGTAGATCAAAGAGGAAGTAAGTGAAAATCAAAACGCACATTGAACTGAATGAAAATAAAAACACAACATATCAAAATTTGTGGATGCAGCAAAAACAGTGCTACGAAGGAAACTTATAGCATTAAAAGCTTACATTAAAAAGCAGAAAAAGTCTCAAATTAAAATCTAGGATTATACCTCAAGAACATAGAAAAGGAAGAGAAAAATAAACCCAAAGAAAGCAGAGAGAGGAAATAATAAAGAGCAGAAATCAGTGAAATTGGAAACAGAAAAATAAAATCAGTAAAAGGTGTTTTGAAAAAATATCAATAAAATGGACAAATCTCAATCAAGACTGACAAAAAGGGTAAAAAACACAAATTAGTATTAGGAAAGAAAGAGAGACTACTACAGATCCTGCAGATATCAAAGGGATAATGAGTAAATACCATACAAATAAATTAGACAACTTGGATAAAATGAACCCACTCCTCAAAAAGCACACATTACCTCAACTCACACAATATGAAATAGATCATTTACATAGTACTTTAACTATTAGGAAATTGAATATGTAATCTTTAAATTACAAAAAAAGAAAATTCCAGACCCAGTTAGAATATTGAAAATTCCAATATTTGTTAGAATAGACCACTATATCAAAACAGAATTATACACCATGAGCTAACAATGTTTATTCCAGGGATGAAAGACTGGTTTAATATTCAAAAATCAATCAATACATTAATAATCCACCACATTAACAAGCTAAAAGGAAAAAAATCATGATTCTTCAATTGATACAGAAAAAGTACTTAACAAAATTCAACATCCATTCATGATAAAAATTCTCAGAAAACTGGGAATGCAGGGAACTTCCTCAAACTGACATTTTAAAAACTTGAAGGAAAAAAAAACCCTACAACATTAGACTTCGTAACGAAAAACTGAATGCTGGCCAGGCACAGTGGCTCATATCTGTAATCCCAGCACCTTAGCGGGGCAAGGTGGGCAGATAACCTGAGGTCAGGAGTTCGAGACCGGCCTCGCCAACATGGTGAAACCCCATCTCTACTAAAAATACAAAAATTACCTAGGTGTGGTGGTGCAAGCCTGTAATCCCAGCTACTCAGGAGGCTGAGGTGGGAGAATCACTTGAACTCAGGAGGCGGAGGTTGCAGTGAGCTGAGATCGCACCACTGTACTCCAGCCTAAGTGACAGAGTAAGACTTGGTCTCAAAAAAAAGACTGAATGCTTTCTCCCTAAGCTCAGGAACAAAACAACGATGTCCCATCTCACCACAGTACAGTACTGGAAGTTCTAGCCAGCACAATAAGGCAAGAAAAGGAAATGCAAGGAAGAACTAAAACCGTTTCTATTTGCAGATGCTATGTTTCCGTACATTGAAAAAAAAAAAAAATACAAGGAATCATCAAAAAAAAAAAAAAAAAACCCCAAACAAAACTCCTAGAATAATAATTTCAGCAAGGTCACAAAAAGATCAACATACAAAAATCACTGTACTTTTATACACTGGCTCCTACTTGAGTGTGGAGGGTGGGAAGAAGGTAAGGACTGAAAAACTACCTCTCAGGTACTATGCTTATTACTTGGGTGATGCAATAATCTATATGCCAAACCCCATAATGCACAATTTACCTATATAACAAACCAGCACATGTACCCCTAAACATAAAAGTTAAAAAAGGAAATTTTAAAAAATGGATTTTCTTAAAGTTAAAAACTTTTTCCCTCCAAAAGATCCTTTTAAGAGAATGAAAAGACAAGCACAATACTGGGACAAACTATTTGCAAACCACATCTCTCAGGGGTCCTCAACCCTGGGGCCTCAGACTGGCACAGGTCAATGGCCTTTTAGGAAGTTGGCAGCACAGCAGGAGGTGAGCAGCTCTTGAGCCAGCATCACCGCCTGAGCTCTGCCTCCTGTCAGATCAGCCAGGGCATTAGATTCTCACAGGAGTGTGAACCCTATAGTGAACTGCGATTGCCACAGATCTAGGTTGCACACTCCTTATGAGAATCTAACATCTGATGATCTGAAGTGGAAGAGTTCCACTGCCTCCCCTCCGGCCCCCTACACCATGGAAAAAAACTGTCTTCCACGAAACTTGTCCCTGGTGCCAAAAAGGTTGAGAAGCTGAAGTATCTGATAAAGGACTCATGTCTATAATTTAAAGAACCCTCAAAACTCAACAGCAACAAAACAAGTAAGAAAATAAGAAAACGACATGAAGAGGCATTTCACTGAAGAGGAAATGTGTATGGCAAATAAAGACACGAGAAAGGGTTGAACATCACTAGATTTTACAAAAATGCAAATAAGACCAGAGTGAGTTATCACTGCACACCTAATCAGAACAGTGAATGTAAAAAAATAGTGACAATACCAAATGCTGACAAGGATGTGGAAAAACTGGGTCTCTCGTATATGGTTGGAGGGAATGTAAAATAGTACCACACTTCTGGAAAAGAGTTTAGCAGTTTCCTTAAAAATAAACATGTACCTACCTTATGACCCAGCAATCACACTCCTGGACATTTATCCCAGAGAAATGAAAATTTAGGTCCACATAACAATCTGCCTACAATTTTTCAAAGCAGCTTTATTTGTAATAACCCCAAAAGAAAAAAAGAAGAATCAAAATGTCATATGATAGGTGAATGGTGAATGATTAAACGAACTGTGTTACACTCATAATGTGGAATACCACTCAGTAATAGAAAGGAACAAACCAAAGATACGTATAATAACTTGGATAAATCTCAAGGGCTTCTGCTGAGTTGGGTGGGGGGCGGGGCGAGCTAATATTAGAAGGTCACAAGCTGTAAGGACCAATTTATAAAACATTCCCCAAACGACAAAATTACAGAAATGGAGAACAGACTGGTGGTTGCCAAGGGTTAGCGATGATGTGGGGAAAAGTAAGGGGTGACTATAAAGGGACTGTATGAGAGAGATCTTTGTGGTGTTGAAATAGTTTGTATATTGATGGCAGTAATGATTACAAGTTTTCAAGGATACGGTGACACAGAATTATAGGCACATTTTATCTGAGTGTCAATGTCCTGACTTTATTATTTTGCTCTGGCTACCTGGAATGTAACCAATAGTGGAAGCAAAGTGGAGGCTGAGACCTCTCTGTACTATCTCTGCAACTTCCATAAATCAATATTGAAAATTAAAAGTTAAAAAAAAAAATCAGTGCCCAGGCTACACCGCAAAACTTGTAAATTAAAATATATCTAGGGGAGGAACCTAGCCAACTGCACTTTTTTAAAGCGCACGAGGTAATTTTAAAGTGTAGCTAGGGTTGAAAACCACCAGCACCTGGTATTATTACCGAAACTACAAGCAAGTGGAACACCTGGAAGTTTGGAGGAAGATGATAAGGAAGGAGAAAACTCAATACACAAATCTATTTTAGGTCTCTTGAGGGTTTTATTCCCCTAATGTTAAAACTTAGTATTTAAGTGAATCCAAGTAATGTGGATGGCATCATCAGTCATCCATTTTACACAAAAAAAGGCCAACCCCAATAGACTACTCTTCATATTCTTAAGCATTTGGTATAGATGTTATCATCTTAAAATGCTAAAGAGCAATTACAATCACATTTAAATATGCAACGATTTTAGAAAATCAATGTTTTACGGAGTTTCTCATTTCAGATGAATAACAAAATAAGTTATTTTATTGTGTTAACTACCACCAGTAGTGACCCTTGGGAAATATGTGAAAAGCAAGTATTCCTATTTTGACTACATATTCTAAAGGATCTGTTATTTATATTAATGATCACCAACTATTATCTAGTAGACTCTCCGGATTTAACTATTTAGGAAGTGAGTTGTAGACATATAGAAGCCAAGGATTATTTTGAGCCAATAAAGTGACCTGACCAACCAAACGCCTTGTGTGGTTATTAATCATTCTTTATCACCATCATCATAAGACACTCACTATGCATCTACTCAGCTGGGTCAGGGGATTAAAGGTTTAGGAAAGAGTCCTTCCTTGCCTTTAAAGGGTTTTAAATCTGTTTGACTATGGGTCCAAATACATAAAATGATGAATAACAAAGTGAAGGACATGCTGAAATCTGGACTGAGAGCAGAAAGGGGCCAAAGGGCTTGTTTTTACTGGAAATATTTTTGCCTAAGCTGGGAAGGGAGTTTGCATCTTCTGGACTCACAGATCAGACAGATGAACAGCTTCAACAAAGTAGATTTATGCTACCCACCAGGAGGGTTTCGCTTAGTTGTCAGCTGTGGACCTTCTTCCAAAAATGCAGCTGTTTTGAAGCAAGAGATCTGGCACCAAAAAACAAATAAAGTGAAAATTTAGGATAAGAATTACCTCCCACCCAACTCTGATCAACAGCTATGTCTCCCTTTCAAGATTTAAAGGTCTGGGGTGGAAACTGGAGGTGGGGGGGGGAATGAACTACTTGCCTTGCCCCAAGACCAATGTCCTCTGTGCGTCTCCCTCTCCAAAAAAGACCCTCACACACTCTCTATCCTAATTTACACTTCTACGATTTCCCAGATTTGTTTTATGTTCTGGAAAGATTTATCCATTTTGGAAGCGTTCTCGAAGTTGCTAACTGACTCGAAGTTCGATTTGAAAGCAAAAGGAGGAACGACCGCGTTCTAACAAACGAAGAGTGCAAATTATTTTAAAGAAAGTTGTTTTGTGAGTACGGGAGGTAATCAACAGCTACTCAGACATCCTTCTCTTAAACAGCTGAGGTTTATCATTTTCGCTATTATAACAATGAATTTTTCCTCCTTTGCTTTATGCCTTTTGGCAGAAGCCTCGAGTCTGCAGGTGTTGTTAGCGCTGCAAGGGCCGAACCCAACCGTCAGAACGTCTCCCGAGCCTAGCATGGGAGGCTGCCCAGCAAAACAGCGCCCAGGGAGAGGGCGACCAAGGAAAAGAGCCTGCAAGCGCGCCTCAGAAGGGACTGGGAACAGAGCTCTAGAAAACTAGAGTGAGTGGATTTCCTGGCAGGGGGAACCCGCGGGAGCCTGAAGAAGAAGAAAAAAAACAGGGAGAGAAAGAAACTCACCCCGCACAGTGAGGCCCGGCGCGAGCGAGCCAGGGAGCGCGCAGGCTGGCTGGGCCTCTCCAGCTGGAAGTCATTGTGCGGGCTGGCGTCTGCGTTGTCAAGGCGACCGCCCGGCCGGCGCCAGCAGAGGGGGAGGCGGGCTCCGTGAATGGGTGACGTCACGCGGCCGGCGCCAGGCAGTCTGGGCGGTCGAGCCAATGAATCAGCTGTCCGGGGGAGGGAGCGTGGCGCGCGGGAGGAGGGTGCAGGAATGCGTCGGGGCCGAGCGGCCGGGGAGGGCGGGAGACGCGTCCGCCTGCCCCGTCCCGTTCCCTTCGCGTCCCGCCCCGCCCCGCCCGGCGGTGGAAGGTCCCGGCGTCCCAGGCTCCGCCCGCATCCCTCGCTTTGCGCTGGTCACCCCCACGGGCGCGCGCTCTGCGGGGAGGCCCACGACCAAGGGGTGGGGGTCGCTGGGGCGGTGTCAGAGAGGATTTGTTTTCCAGCTATCGCGACTGTGGGACTTCTTTAAAAGGGAACGTGCAATTAAAACTTGTCCTTGTAGGTAACATAGACTTTGAAAGTGGTGATGAATTCACTGCCATCTTACTGTGCGCTCTGCTTTGTGCTGGGTGTTGAGTATCATAAACAATGAAAGGACCAGGGCTCTGGAAGTTCCCAAAATTAAACTGGGAAGAAAAAAGTCTAAGGAACTCATGATTCAGGCTTAGAGCCGACTGCTCTTGCATTATTCTATAGGGCGGGACTATAGGTGCCTTGAAGGTTCTAGAAGGCAAATGGCTCGGAAGAACTCCAATTTTCTGGTGTTTCTGTGCTTTGCTTTTCTTCTGTCCTGCTATGCTGTCCATCAGACAGTGCCCTGACGTTGGCCAAGTACTGGGTTATGGTCATTTCAGTATCCCCAGTATTTGGCGCGCTCTTGGACTCCTGGTAGGGACTGGACGTTGTTGATGGGTAATCTGCAATGGAGAAGCACATGAGTAAAGGCTTGAGTAAACGCAGTGCCCCTGAATTCCTAGACATCTCTTTTAAGTGCTTGCTTGATGGTTTTTGGTGATTTTTAAAGAGTAGTGATGCACTGTTACCGAAACTGGAACACGGGAGCGTGGCCTAGACACATTCACGTTATAGTAGATGTCGTTAAATTGGCCCTTCCTGCTGAAGTCTGGGCCTCCCTTTTTTTTTAATCTGGAAGATGACGTCTGGTGAGATGCTCTCTTAAGATCCATGAAGCTCGAGCAGCCAATCATTGTATTTATCAACCTTTAAAACTATTGAGTTTACTAGTCCTATCACTGTATTTGGCATTATGTGACATTCATTCAACAAACACTTCAGGGTCCCTGCTATGTGACTAGTGTGTACTAGAAGTTTTAATTGAAAATTTTTTGGAATAAAAATTAAGGGCCAGGCGCAGTGGCTCACGCCTGTAATCCCAGCACTTTGGAGTTTGAGCCCAGCCTGACCAATATGGTGAAGCTCCATCTCCACTTAAAAAAAAAATACAAAAAAAATTAGCCTTGTGTGGTGGTGCACGTTTGTAGTCCCAGCTACTGAGAAAGCTGAGGCCAAAGAATCTCTTGAAGGAGGCAGAGGTTGCAGTGAGTCGAGATCGTGTCACTTGCACTCTTACCTGGGCAGGCGACAGAACATGACTCCGTCTCAAAAAGAAAAGAAAAAAGAAAGAAAGAAACTAGACGACACAGCAAATGCTAATAAATGGTTATAGGCCAGTTCATCTTAACATCTGATGTGCATGAAGTCACCTGGCAATTGGTTGAAATGCAGGAGAGGTTTGGGATTCCGCATCCTTATAAGCCCCCAAATGATGTTGATGTTGCTAACCCTGAACTCCACTTTGAGTAAAGAGAATCTTGACCACAGAATACCAAGGAAAGCATAAAGTAAGAATATGATTGATATAAAGTGGTGTGGGTTCCTAAAAGCCTGTGGAGAAGATGAGCTTGAGCCAGCTGATTGAGCATATGATTGGCTGAGGGAATGAAAAAGCAGAAGAAACCGCGTAAATAACAAATTGCATTGGAAGGAAAGGAGCAAAAAATAAGTTGAGGGGTGAAGAGGATTTTCTCTGACTTCAATTAAGAATATTTAGGAAAACTACAAAAAATGGCACTGAAGATTTACTGGTGGGGTAAGACCACCTTAGAAGTTACCAATCCCAATTAATTTGGTGTAGTTGAGGAAACCGAGCAGCAGTACAATTTCATTAGATAATGGCAGAGCTCAGAATGGAAGCCGAATCTGAGAAATTCAGATTACAAATACCTTGCAGAGTCCTTGATATAAGAAAAACCACTTGTCATTGTTGTTTTTGTTGCAAGGTGAAAATATGAGGGAAAACAAAGACAAGCGAAGGGTCTCATAGGAAATAATAATAATCTTCCCTAGACCAAACGTTCCCCAAAACTCCAAACAAGCATGGAGTTTTGGGGGAGGTTTGGTCTAGGGAAGATGAGGCAATATCAGGAGAAGAGATGAATCAGAAAAATTTTGTGTTTTCCTGAATTGTGACAGCTGCAACCAGCTGGTTAAATCATCCATTTATGTAAGAAAAGGGGGAAAAAAAAACTTCCCTCCATCCCTCCCATGGTCCAATGAAGGATTTTTCAACCCTGACTTCACATCAGCATCACTTTTTTTTTTTTTTCAATAGGAATTCCTGAGCTCCACCCCACAGGAATTTAATCAGAATCTCTGAGAGTGGAGCCCTAGAATCAGTATTTTTAAAGGCTCCCCAGGTGATTATAATGTGCAGCCAGTGTTGAGAATCACTAATCTAACATACAGTCACCAGCTCATTTTGTAGGCTTCATGTCTGCCCCTGAACATTTCCTCCAGTGTTGACTCTTATACCAGCACTAGATCATTTTTAATACTGGGTGTGTTTTGTGGTGGATTTTGATGGTTTATAGCACATTCTCTAAGCTCAATGTCTTCCATCCCTCATTAACTGTCATGGTTTAGTTATGAACATATCCTGATATCTCTCATTGGCAAGAGAGGGAACAGTGATTTGGCACATGACTGGATGGAAATGATAAACCTGGTTTACGAACCTACATGATACCATAGTGTGGCAGTGCAGTTATTTTACTTGATTTTATCTTTGCTTTAATAATCTACTCTAACAGCCTTTTTAGGATTAGACCTGATGAATGAGCACTTAAAATAGCAACTTGGACCACTGGAACTTTTATTTTGCGTCTTCTCTTAAAAAAACAATCATTATTTGGTGGAAAAAATATCTGAATGTGAGAAGGGTATATAGTGTTTTCCTTGGTGACTAACTTAGCTTTTAAAACTTCATTGATTCACTGATTCCTCTAAAGTTAATTGAGTACCTACTATGTGTCAGGTACTTTTTCAGATAGGAGGATGCCAAGGGAAGAAAAGCATTTTCTCTGTCTTCAAAGAGGAAAAGATGAGCACAGTGAATTTCGGGTATTGTATTTATCCAGCTTGAACGTTTAAAAGGAATGTGGCTTTCCCATACTGTCTTGAGATGCATTTTGTATTTTTTAAAATTCATGTATTTAGTTTTTAAAAAAGAAAACTAATGTATGTGGTTCAAAAACCAAAGAAATTATTTTCCCTCTCATTCTTGTCCTATGTCGGCCTAATTCCCTCTCACACCCTACAGAAGCCAATATTAATTTCTTGCTTATCCTTTGAGAGTAGTTTTAATACACAAGCAAATATAAACATATTCTTATTTTCTCCTATTTTTAAGACTGTTCTGTATCTTTTACAAATTTAAAAATATCGAGAGGATATCTTTCTATATCGGCACATTCTGTTTTCATTTTGTCATTCTTCCATAATATTCTATTGCCTCAGAGTATCACAGTTTATTTCTCTTACTGCTATTTATGGTAATTTAGGTTGTTTCCAGTCTTTTGTTACGAAATTACATAAACAACCTTGTGCAGCATCTGTGTCATTTTGCCCATGTACACATGAAGTATTATCCATAGGATAAATTTCTGCAAGCAAAACTACTGGGTCTTTTAAAGGGTGTATGTTAACATTCTTGATTGTTTCCTAAGATAAATTCCTTGGCATGAAATTCCTGGGTTGACTAACGTAAATACTTTAAAGGTTTCTGATATTTACTGAGAAATTGCCATCTAGAGAGTTCGTATTGATTCATTTTCTCACTTGCATGGTATAAAAGTACCCATTTCTCTGAAACGTTGCTGGTATTGGAAAATATCTTTTTAAAAATACATCGTTGTTTATTTCCTGCGTAAAAAATTGCATATTTATTACCTTAGCATGCATTTCTATGAATAAAATATAGCTTGAACCTTACCATATGTTTATGAGCCATTGCATGATTAGAGGTTCGTCCATCTCTTTTGTCCAGTTTTGAAGAATTTGTATTTTTCTTAGTGGTTTGTAATACATAATACACTAATCATAATAATGATCTGTTTATTAAACCCTCACCTTTTTCCAGGCATCGTGCTAGACATTTTTAGTTGGTCCTATGTATTGTAAATATTTTATCTGAGTTCAGTATGTGTCTATAATCCTTATTTAAACATTATTTCCTCTTAAAAACCTATAGAAGCTGTACAAATTATATGATAAAACAAATCAATCTTTTATGTGTTTTGTTTGCTTGCTTAACACATAGCAAAGTCTATCTGCTCTAAAATCAGATTAGCATTCACTTCATTTTTTCTAGTTCCTGTAGGACTTTAAGTAATTTTTAAAACCTAAATTCATGACTATTTACAAATGGTTAGCAAACTACAATGTAACTATCTTTTTTTGTTTCAAGAAAACAATTTTATACTTTTTAAAGCAATTATTTTTACAAATACGAATAACTAAAAACATAGGGGCAGGGGAAGGACTAAAACTGCCCATAATCCTATAAACTGAGACAATCTCTATTAACATTTGCAGAAAATCTACTTGATTTTCTATATGTAAATAATAATCTGTATACTGTGTATTTTTTACAGAAATGGCATTATATTATGCATATGTTTTATCACCTGCTATTTCCCCCTCTCTTAGCAGTGTAGGGTGAGTAACATCTTTTTATGTCAGTAACTCTTCATCCTCATCATTAACCATTGTATAAAAGAGAACTCTTTAATGAGGTCAATTTCCCCTCCAGAAGGAGGAAACCCATGCAGAAGCATTCCAAGAGAAACCTCACCTGGATGTTTGATGTTCATCCATTCAGAATTTCCTAAGGCAGTTTAATTCCATTGTTTCTCAGCCACTTTCCGTTTCTTTGAGGGTGTAACTGCCTGCAAGAAAAGGGGAACACAGTGGTCAATCATTAACCTGTGCCAATGAGAGAGACAATTCAGAAAGAAAACAAAAGCACTTTTTTTTTTTTTGCATGGCATGGTTCAAAATCTTGTAGATTTGTTTTTTTCTGCAATTTGCTTTCACTCCTCTTTCCCATACCCCATTGTCTTCGTCTCCCTAGCCTACAAGCATACCTCCCTTCAGATAATTTTTAACTTACGCTGTTTATTTCCTAACAAAAATAATGGCATGACTTATTCTCCCAGAGCTCTGACCTTAGGTTTGTTCTAGCTGCAACACTAGTATACACCATTCTATTAATTATGAATGTATTCATGTGTATAGAGGCAATGGTAGACCAGTGATAATGTTACCTTATTCTGGAGACTTACCCTTATAAATAAATAATGAGATGCTTCTGTGAAATGCCTTTAGCAAAGGCAGGGGAAAGCATTACTTCTCAAAAGACTGTACATTTGAGAGATTGAAAACTGATACCAAAGGCTCCTCAGTAAGATATAAACCACTTATGTGGAAAAAAAGAAAATAACATGAAAGAATTGAACTGGAAATTCTATAATGCTAAATTGGGGACCAAAATTTTCCGGATGGCACGTGTAAAATCTAAGTGAACAGATCGGGGAATATAAAATAGATTCTTGGAGATGTAGAAAAACTGATCTCTGATCCTCCAAATATCTATGTTATACATTTAAAATAAATCACTACACTTATAAATCTGAGATAAGGTGTTATTTATAATAAAACGCTACATTCCCATCCTATCCTGTTAAAGATGGTATTGAAAAGTTGTGTTAAATTAAGTAATTCCAATAAGAGATAGGTATGCATGATTGATTTTTATTATTAAACAGCATTTTTTTATATTAGCCTTGTGTATTAAGCTAGATATCTAAGTCTAGAGATGAATTAAAACAGCTTCATGAAGCATAGTGGCCACTGGCTTCCTGGGACGATTTTTTTCTGTACTTTATATTTTAGTCGAGTTTCTAGCAAATAAAAAATGCTTTGTGGTTGCCACTAGAGGGCAAATAGCCTCCTGGACCTCTTTGACCAAAGAGTATCTTGCTTGGTCCAGGCAGCCAGAGTTTTAAGGTCTCATATAAACTAGTCTTAAATCTTGCCTTGCCAATTCTTCGTCAACCCACCAACTCAGCAAAGTCAGAATATTTGTTTTAAATCAAAATTTAACTATGTTCTTTCACCAGTCCATTTACATGGCCCCTATTTGGGATGATAGATCTCTTCCCTGAGTGCACTAACTTCTGACCACCTTATCCTACCCCTTTCCCATGTGGATATTAAACCCCACTGCTCTGCCAGCAAGGTGACCTAACTTCACAACATTCAACAGCATTCTTAGACCCTGGGGTGACATAAAAGGCACTTTCCAGTCTGATTCGTTTCTGCTTCCCTTTCCAATCTCTCCTCCTGCCATTCCCTCATAGTCCCTTTACTCTGCACCAGTTCAGAGTTCTGGCACTTTCTCAAATATGTGATGTTATTTCATGCCCCTGTGTCTTTATTGAAGCTGCTACTTCTACCTGGGATGCTGGCAGTGCCCACCACACACGTTGAAGACTCAGTTCAGGTATTACCTCTAAGAAGCCTTATACTTTTGCTGGTCCCCTTCTTTCCCCTCTGTCTTTCTAGAACAACAGATTTAGCTTTCCCTCCTCTGTGCTGCTTTAGCATTTTTACACACCTCAGTAATAACACTAACTCTTCTCTTGTGATTTTGTCTAGCCGAATATGAATATTCAATCTATTTTGAAATGTCAACTCAATTGTTTTGTCTTTTCTCTGCTGCATTAGGAATTGTTAGGAGTTCTAGAAGAGGAATGGAATGTAAACAACAACTCCCTTCCTCTCCAAGAAGTAGAGACCTGAAGCCCATGATGGTGGTTTGTGAAGACTGAGCTCTCTCTGCCCTTGAGTAAGGAGGTACAAGATTTCTGCTTGATAAAAATGTGGACTGCAATGCTAGTTAAAAAAAGCAATTAAGGCTTTTGGTATAGAGAACTATTTGGAAGCTGATGAGACTGAGGTGGACTGGAAAAGATTTGGAGATGCCAAACATCACAACTCAGAGACAGGAAAGTGGTCTGAAAATAGAGCAGCTGCCTGGAGGTGCCAAGTGAGTGGGCTTGGAGAAGAGCCACGATGAGGGCCACTGTTGGAGTTACACTGAACGGTTCATAGCCCTCCCCAGAGGTCTGTGCATTTAAGCATCGATTCTGCTTCATGTAGACAATTAATCATGGGAGGTGATTCTCGGCCTATGATCAAGTTCTTTTTCATCCAAGCAAAAATAAATGATTCCTCAAAATTGTCAAAATAATCAAACACAAGCAGAGTCTGAGAAACTGTCACAGCCAAGAGGAATCTTAAGGTGACATGAGGGCTAATGGCAATGGGGTACTCTAAATGGGATCCTGGAAAAGAAAAAGAACATTGGGGTAAAACTAAGGAAATCTGAATAAAGTAAAAAGTGTAGTTAACAATAATGTATCGCTATTGGTTCACTAATTAAAATTATATATACCATACTAAGGTAAGATGTTAATAATATGAGAAACTGGGTGTGGAGGTATATCCAATATATCTATCTTTCCAATGTCTCTGTAAATCTAAAACAGTTCTAAAAGATAAAGTTTATTTAAAAAAAAAGGAGAAGGAGACAAACACAAACTAACCTGTGAGGATGTGTTCTCCAAAACCCTCAGGACACTGGAAGCACCCAGGGGACCTGAACTCATGAATTTTTTCAGTATAGAGATTGATTCATGATGACATTCTTCATGGCCAGTGCACAGTACCTGGTTTTAACAAGTGGTCAATGCATAGCTATTGAATTAAAATTTATTTCCAGTAAGGAAGAAGCAAGAGGCAATAAAGAGAATGTTTTTCTTCTGATGATAAACAAAACTACAAAATATATTTTGTGTACTTAAGTTGATTACAAAACTTTTTAGGGATATCCAGTTCAACGGAGTTTGCCCTGACATTTGGAAAGAATGTTATAAGAAAAGCTATGATCTTTGTGCAGAAAGTAATACAAGACTCCATTCTTTAAGAATACTACTATTTTGCCAGGCACGGTGGCTCACGCCTATAATCCCAGCACTTTGGGAGGCTGAAGTGGGTGGAACACGAGGTCAGGGGTTCAAGACTAGCCTGCCCAACATGGTGAAACTCTGTCTCTACTAAAAATACAAAAATTAGCTGGGTGTGGTGGTGCGCGCCTATAATCCCAGATATTTAGGAGGCTGAGGCAGGAAATCACTTGAACCTGGGAGGCAAAGGTTGCAGTGAGCCGAGATTATGCCACTGCACTCCAGCCTGGGTAACACATCGAGACTCCATGTCAAAAAAAAAAAAAAAAGACTACTACTATTTTTTCTGATGTTAAGCTGGAGGAAAGCCATCCTTATAAAAACAAGATATTAGAAACCTGGAAGAAAATACACAAATAGACATCGGGTACATATGTCTAATAGTTTTAAGAAAAGAACAAAGGTTTGATTTCTTGTTCATATAAAAGGAAGCAAACAAATTAAAATTCTCCTAAGTACTAATAGTTGAAGTACATAGACTGAAAATTGAAAGTGCACATATATGTTTGATATAAAATTGTTCTCTGATGTTTTTTAGTCTAGTAAAAGTGTCTTGACAAATGATACTGTGATTAAATAGCATTTTATCCATGAAGGATTACTTCAAAATAATTTGTAATATAGACACTGTATTTTTAGTTTGACTATTTCATGATATTTGTTTTTCAGTACGGTAAGGTATAGTAGAAATTTTATGCTTAAAAGAAGAAGATGTTGCAGAAGGAAAGATGGCCAAAAAATAAAGGTTAAGTTCATGAATTTGAAAGCTTTTCTCTGCCCAGATTCTCCACACTGACTGAATCAGTTGGGGGTCTTGCTGACAACTCAGGACTCTGTTAAACCGCCTTGCTTATCACAAGGGCGACTATCAGCCACACAAACATAAAGCTGTAACCCTCTCTCCTTGGCAATGAAGTAAAAACCAAATCAATTTTTAGCTTGAACAGACAACCCATACTGATAGTTTATTATTGACATATTGAGAAAGGTAAAAGGGTCATTTTTTGGTACTCTCAGAATAAATTTAAATCAGTGATGTTTTAAAGGTACTCATGTCCAGATGATGGTAATTAATTACATGAGATAGATTTGGTGTTTCTCTCTCAAAATAAAATAAATGAAAGGAATGAAGAAAAGAAGAAAGAACAAAGAAATACATGTAATTGAAAGCAACAGGGTAGTAAGAGCTTTCGGTGTATATAGAGAGGAAAGAAAAGTGGGTAGATACCCTCTCTTCCTGCTAATAACTCTATGGGTTGAACATCTTACCTGCTCTAAAGCCTACTATGCTTGTAATTTTATGTGCCTTTAACTTTCTTAACAACTTCAACAAATCAATTATTATGCATATATTTTTAGAAAGGAGGATGCTGAAGGTCAAAGAGTTTAGTAACGGATCCAAGGTCACCTACCTTGTAAGAAGCAAACCCAGAGGTCAAATGTAGATCTATTTGATTCTATAAACTGTGGAACCTATTACACTACCTCTCAGAATTTCCCTGTCAAAACTTTTCCAGAATGATTTGGGATTAGAAATTTTTGTTAATTCACAGTAATAAGAGCTACCAGATGTCCCATCCGTTGTTGAAACTAATTGAACCTCATCAATTATTTCAACTTTTTTTTTTGTATCTTTAATCTTTGTTATCTTTTGTGATCCGTAAAAAAAAGGTTTTCTTATTTATGGCAAATTCTTTATGCTATACTATGATACAAACCAAGTCAATCTGAAATTTCTTTCACTGGTCCCATTATGCTACATCTACACACAGAATGTTGAGAGCAATGCACAAAATCTGGTTTTCTGTATATATTATTTGTAACCCATATAGTATTTAATTTTGAACATTTCTTTTAGTTAATTATTATTGTTTTCAGTTCTCTGTGGAAAGTTTTCATCTTGACTCTTAATTTCTTAAAATATCAGTGGTGGCCATTTTAAAGTCTGCATCTGAAAATGCCATTAACTGGATCCCACTAAGTCTGTCTCTGGTGTCTGTTTTTCTTTTGTTTTTTTGGTCACATTCTGTCTCCTTGGTTGCCTGGTTCTTTTCTTTTCTTTTCCTTTCTTTTCTTCCCTTCCCTTTCTTTTTCCCTTTCCCTTTCCCCTCTCCTTTCCTTTGATGGAGTCTCACTCTGTCACCCAGGCTGGTGTGCAGTGGCGTGGTCTCTGGCTCACTGCAACCTCCGCCTTCTAGGTTCAAGTGATTGTCCTGCCTCAGCCTTCTGAGCAGCTGGGATTACAGGCATGCGCCACCATGCCTGGCTAGTCTTTGTATTTTTAGCAGAGATGGGGTTTCAGCATATTGGCCAGGCTGGTCTTGAACTCCTGACGTCAGGTGATCCGCCTGCCTTGGCCTCCCAAAGTGCTAGGATTACAGGTATGAACCACCATGCCTGGACCGCCTGGTTGTTTCCCATTGCCAGATATTGCAAGTGAAAATTGCCGTAAGGCTCTGTATGATGCTTTATTCCTCTAGAGAAAATATACACACATTTTTGGCAGGCAACTAGGTTAGAGGCAGAAAGTAACCTCAGAACACCTTAATCCAATTTGCAATTGGAGATCATCTGAGCTTGAGTTTCAGTTCCTGTTAGAATTGATATAGTTCCAGTTCAGTATTATCCTTAGGTATAGCTCCTCTGGATCCAAATTGCCTGCCTGAGATATTTACCACGATCCCTACTCTTTAACAAACATTGACCTCCCATTTTTTGTTCCCCAGCTCCATGAGTCTGTCCAGCTCTCTCAGTTTCCATCCTTTAAGCCACAGCTTTCAAAATCAGCAGTCACCTTTAGGAGAAAAGTGAACCCAAATACCAGGCTTCCCTCCATGGAGTTTCATCTTCTCCCTGCTCTTGACTCCATAATTCTTCACTGTCTTGTTGGCTCTGCAAAAATTTCAGATTTTAATATTTTTAAATATTTTGTTCAGCTTCTCTAGCTGTTAGTGGAAAGGTTGATCCAAAACAAGCTAGGCCATCATTGCTGGAAGAGGATTTACCCATACAATATCAATTATTTTTGCTTATTGTCCATACAGACATAGAGTTTCAATTTAAATTGAGATATATGGTTTCTGATAAAAAATTAGGAGCTATGGGAAACTGATCCCAAGTTCCTGCAAGTTCCTGTTTCTTACTTCTTAGTCTCTTACACTTTTATTCATTTCTGCCACTTGTCTGGCCCTTTTAGGCATTTGCTTTTGTGACCTCTGGTTCAAGTGACTAATTACAAACTAGGCAACAGGGATCCAAATAAAATAACCCAAGTTCTTCTCCCACAGTATTATTTAGCACTCAGCAGCAACACAGATCTTGCTTAGTCCCACTGATAAACCTTCAGAACTAAATAATTTTTTATGTACTTCTGTTCATTTAATTGAAGTAAATCTCACATTGTTTTTATAATATATTCTACACCAATTTGATTCATAGGCATTTCTCTTTTTAACCCACAAATGTGGATTATCTACAACATGACCAAGCAGTTCTAATCTGGATCAATTATTTAAAGACTTACAATTCTTCTTTAATTGAATCTCCTCGTTTCCTCAACTGAACTAACTAAATGAATGTGCATGGAATTTTGCAAAAATTCATTTGAATAACAGTGATTGTTAAGATTTCAGGGGAAAGGTTAACTTTCTCATACATTCTATCCATGATTGGCAAATATTCATTCCATTTCTCACTCATCAAATATTTGAGCAGACGCCCTGTACCAGGCAGGCAGTGCCCTGAATGCTGAAGATGCCAAGATGAATAAGACACAAGCCCTGACCTAGAGAAGCTCACTGTGGTAGGAGACAGACATGAAAAACAGTCCTTACAACACTTTGTGATAAATATTATAATCGAGTTATGAACCAAGAGCTATGAGAGTAAATGACTAGGTGTGTCTAAGAGTGGAAAAAAAAAAGGCTTCTCAGAGCAAGCGGCATTTCAACCTGCTCTTAAATGGATAATCTAAGTCTTGGTCAAGCAAAGAAGAGGAAGGGGGTCTTTCTGTTTTCTTACCTGAACGATGCTACCCCAAAAACTCCTTCTGGTTATGCTGCCTCCTGTGTTTTCCTCTAGCAATCCATTCTCTATATTGACCTTTCCAAAACACAAACATTACCACTTATTTCCCATCCTTTTCACATTGAATTCAGACCCCTTGGCCAGCAACCAAGGCCTTTGTCATTCTAAGCCCCCATTCAACATTTCCTGCCATGCCTCCCAAGCAGGGCATGTGCTGCAGGTGGAAAGGAACTTAAAGACCCCAGTACCACATGTCACTATGTCTTTTGCATGAGTTTCCTCTGCCTCCTGCATGTCATCTAAGCTTCTTTCTATAGCATTTTATGAAAGCCTGTATTAGCACATATCCACTATTTGGTAAAACCTGGTTATCTTGTCTGAGTTCATCCAAAAGACCACTGGGTCCATACAGCTTGACGCAGTGCTTAACACACAACTGTTTCTCAATGTATATTTGGGGTGAATGAATGAATGAAGGAAACACTGCAATAATTAATGTGGCTAAATTCAAGGGTAAAGGGAGAAACTGGAATGACATAAGGTGCCACTATGTATGAAGATAACTATATCCCAGATGATATACACACTTGCATTAAAATGCTGCTGCTAAATCTCTCAGAAATACTGTACTTCACTTGTGTCCAAGAGTATATCATAATCAACAGATTTTTCAGTATCATTTGGTTTTAAAAAAAATCCTTCTTGGATCATAAAAAATAAAGGAAAATTTGAGATACCCTAACAGTGGCATCAGAAACACACACACACACACACACACACACACACACACACACACACACACGTATGTATGTATGTGTGTATATATTGCTTTTAAAGTAAAACAAATGTAGCTACATCTTTGAAGTCAGGGTTTCTCTGAGGCTTTTGTCTGTGCTATTTCTATTTATTCTTCCTCATTGCAGTTTTCAGTTACTATCTGTTGGGTCTGAGATCTTTCCAGCTCTAATTCAGGTCATAATTTTCATCAAAAGTTGGAGTTCTAAATGTAATTTGGTACCCACATTGTACTCTAGAATGGAAAAAGTTCATTAGTGGAAAAACTGGTGAAATGCAAATGAAGTTTGTAGCTTAGTTGATAGTAATATAACTAAGTTCTTGATAATCACAAATGTACATAGTTATATAAGATGGAAACATCCAGGAAAACTGGATAAAAACTTTCTGGATCTATCTTTGCAACTTTTCTGTACACCTAAAATTATTCCAAATAAAAATTTTATTTTTTAAAAATTGAAGAATGTTAAGAATTATGTTCAGAGCATTATATCACCCAGAAATCAAGCTCACTCAAAAACCGACCCATGATGTATTATTACAACTTGATATATCTTAGTCACCTCATACTTCAGGGAATCAATGACTTCCTTTACAAACATCCTTCTGTGCTGCTCTTTGCCTTCCAGACTTACTGGATTTTAGATTTGTATGTATAATCTAGGGAAAATTCACATGTATCTTGTATCTTGTGTTTTATGCATATTGTTTTCATCTAGAACTGATATTCCCAGGGTCCCTCATTAAGCTAGAAAAGTCACTGGGAAGTAATCTGTATTCTTTGAATAATAATACCAAATAAGAACAGCTAAATATAAAAAATAAAAAAACATTTACAGTAGAAATTGTTTGGTGGTATATTTCTTTTTCATTTTTAATATCAGGAATTCATGTTTGTTGTAGACAATTAAGGAAGTAAAGACAAAACATGTATTTTGTTTTTATTGCTATAAATTAATATTTAATTGTTCTAAGGAAAAGGGAACTTTCAGTGTACTGTAATTACATGTTAAGATGGCTGTGGAAACAGAAAGAAATGCTAAATTGTGTTATGATAAGCAGACGTTTCTAAGTAATATCACATAAACGGTACGTAGCCTAATGTAGCAGGAAGCATCTTCTGCTAGGCTACTCCATGGCTTGCGCCTATATAAACACAACCTGCATAAGTGAGAACCAGAACTTGTAAGAATCCAGTGACTTGAAATGTCAGCCAATTGGCCAGGCATGGTGGCTCATGCCTGTAATCCCAGCACTTTGGGAGGCCGAGGCAGGCAGATCACCTGAGGTCAGGAGTTCAAGACCAGCCTGGCCACCATGGGGAAACCCAGTCTTACTAAAAATAAAAATCAGCCAGGTGTGGTGGTGCATGACTGTAATCCCAGCTACTCAGGCTGCAGGAGAATTGCTTGAATCCGGGAGGCGGAGGTCGCAGTGAGCCGACATTGCACCAATGTACTCCAGCCTGGGTGACAGAGTAAGACTCTGTCTAAAAAAAAAAAAAAAAAAAAAAAATCAGGGATTAGCCAAGCTAGCTGGCTAATCCACCCGTTAGAACATCTCAGCTTAATGATGAAGTTATTAAGTGGCCCATTCTTCTCCAAGGCTGTTGGCTCCTAACAGGGCCTCTTCTTAATGCTACCAAGAAGAGCATTCTCTCTCTGAGAATATACAAAAATATCACTGTAATATATGAGATTCTGAAATCCATAGGCAAATGGTATCAAATAAAGAAAGGACTAACCTAAGTGGGAATAATTTTGTTTGACCCCCCACAAAGCGACTGGGCAAATGAGATCAGATCTATAACCACAGTTTCCAAGTGGCTGGCAGCGCCGTTTCCTGACCAAAGTTAGAGAAGCGCAAAAAATACAGGTGACCTCACAGGCCGCCTGACAGAGCCCTGAATGTTCTCTTGGGTAGTCAGAGATGAAAGGAGGGTAGCAGATAAGAGGAGTTTTAAATTACAGATCTCAGCGTCAATCTGTGCTAGCTGAAGAGGAGGCTCAGAGGGCGATGAACACACTACAAACAGCCTCGTGAAGTGTGTGTCCCCTAATCAGCAGACATTCTATTAGAGTGCATTCATTCATTCTGTGTATCCTGTTTACAAGGTAACCCAAAATACTTTTAAATAACAAGAAATATATATATATATATTTATTTATATTTATTTATATCATATATATAATATATATTTACATAATATATATAAATATTTGACTTAGATACTTACTTTGGAAAAGATTCTCCTGCAATGCATTCTACCACTTGGAAAGTAGGCACTTTGGGTGGAATATCGACTGCACGAAAACACAGAAAAGCATTTTTTTCTTGGAAGAAATTACTAGATGGTATCCTAGCAGACTGAATTTAGAAGGAGGTGATAATATTTTTACCCAAATTGATATGCTCCTATCTAGATTGTGAATACAGCAAATTCAAAAGCCGTCTTTCTTTCCCGAGCTTGCTGTCCCAGGGCACAAGATGAAGTAGATGAGGCACCTCCCATTTTAACAGGCTCCTCCCTTGCTTGTGAGATTTCTTCCAGCCTGTGCCATGTTAACAGCATTTGACCTGGCTGACAACTCCCCGCTCCTTGAAACCATTTCTTTCCTTCTCTTCTTCTCTTTCTCACTGTCCACTCTTCTCACACGGATGTGCTGCTGCTTGTTTTTCTCCCCAACCTCGGAATACTGAAGGGATGCAGACCTGGGTTCTGGGACACCCCCTGTAGCTATTCTCTCTCCCGAGAAGACACTCTCCAGTCTCACTATTCCATATTCCATTCACGAAGAGATAATCACTCCCAAATGTATATCTCCAGCCCAAAGGTCTGCCCTGAACACTAGATTTAGATGTCCAATTACCTACTCAACATTGCCATACTAATGCTTAGTAGGCATCTCAAATTAACATTTGCAGAACTAAACTCTTCTTCCCCCAACTCTGCTCCTCACACGGCATTCCCTGTCGCAATTCCAGTTGTTGCGACCAAAAGCTGCAGAATCATTTTTGACTCCTCTCTATGACCTGCATTCCCTCCAGAGGCAAATCCCACTGGCCATGCCTTCAAAATGCATTCAGTTACTTCTCAACTTCTCCACAGAATCATCTTGGCCAAAGTCTGAATGATTTCAGTGGCCTCCTCCTTCCTTCTGTTCTTTCCTTCCACAGAATGGTCTCAACACAGCAGCCTGAGGCTCTTGCCCTTTGTCTCTCAATATCTTACTGACTATTACTTAAAAACTTACTGGAGGGAATGGCTGTCATTCCTGCGGAGACAAATCATAATGGCCTACAACCTGAATTTGTTTGAAAAGAAGACTCCATATGAACATGTTAGCTAATTAACTCGAAGCATATACTACTGGAGTTGAGCAGAAAGTTACAAACTGATCAGGTTTTGTCTTGTTTTGTTTTGTATTTTTGAGATGGAGCCTTGCACTGTCACTGGGCTGGAGTGCAGTGGCACGATCTCTGCTCACTGTAACCTCAACTTCCCGGGTTCAAGCAATTTTCCTGCCTCACCCTCCTGAGTATCTAGGATTATAGACATGTGCCACCATGACGGCTACTTTTTATATTTTTAGTACAGATGGGGTTTCACCATGTTGGCCAGGCTGGTCTGAAACTCCTCAACTCAGGTGATCCGCCGGCCTCAACCTCCCAAAGTGCTGGGATTACAGGCATGAGCCACCATGCTTGGCCCACAAATCAATCAGTTCTATGCTCTCATTTCACTGAGGAGAAAGTTGAAGCAGAAAAGATTAAATAAGCCTCGCCTAGTCCATGGTAGAGCCAGCACCACAGTCAGATTATGTCTTGGTGTCTCATTACTTCTCAGAGCAGGGATCCATGAGGTTTTGGGGTTTTTTTCCACAATATTTTGCAGGGGATTAATCACATTTTCCCCCAGATCAACTGATTTCATTTTCAGATAATGCATTAATTATAGAGGTTATATAGTTCAGCTTCATAAAAGGATATGTTGTATGTAACTTCAGTTTAAAATGAAGCACCAGAGTTCATAACATGTTTCTCATGATTTCTAATTCTGTTGAATTTTGAGATCTTTTAGGGAGTGAGCTCACGTTGTTCTCACCAAACTCAGTGAAGAGTTTTCATTGTCAGAAGAAGGGCTCCACCCTCGCCTTTGCTGGCTCGGATCAACATTAATGCCAAAGCGGCTGTGGTGGTTACACTGCATTGGGAGTTCTCCAAAGCGAAACTTGGCTGGGTAAACTCTACTCCTCCTTTCTCTCCTGAGAGGCTATATTTGGAGAACCAGTTTGCCCTGCTCATCTTGGGGTTTTTGTATTTATTTTTTGACAAATTCCTCCCCAACCATGCCTGGCTTGATACTAAGCTTGAAAATATAGCATGCACATGAATACTAGTATTTAAATGATTACTGGTTAGACTTCTAAGATTAAGTATAGTATATATGCATACCTGTCTATATAGATATTGCTTGGCCTCCCAGGCTCAGGTAATTCTCCCACCTCAGCCTTCCAAGTAGCTAGGACCACAGGTGCGCCACCATGGCCAGCTAACTTTTATATTTTTTTGTAGAGACAGGGTTTTGCCATGTTGCCCAGGCTGGTTTCAAACTTCTGGGATCAAGCAATTGGCCCACCTCGGCCTCTCAAAGTGCTGGGATTTCAGGTGTGAATCACTGCACCCAGTTTTAAAGTTATTCTCCTACATTTACTGAAGACAACTGCTAAGTTTAGTCTTTTATTTTGAAATAATATCTTTCGGAATTGTTGGGAGGTTAAAGGTTACATCTATATGTACAGCCATTTCGTAGTGCTTAATACATAGTCAATAAATAATAAATAGTGCATACACTTCTCTAAATGTAAACTTTAGTGCAGATATAGGGAAACTGGCTATTTAATCCCCCGCTTTAATTAGAAGATTAAATTTGCCAATGCTCTGTTGCATATCAGGTGAGTTGTTGCAAATTCATTTTAGAACCATACAGACTCGACTTTCTTGTGACTGTAAAAAAAACAAGTCAGTAAAAGTGTGGAAGATAATCAGAATTCATCTGTATGATACGACTGCAGAGTAATGGGACTATTTTTCTTAGATGATTTATAGCAATCAAAATTGGTCATTTAGAACCATACTTTGTGTTTTAAGAACACAGCTACTAAGTATCCTGCAAGTTTTAGATAAGACTATTGTGTTAGATGGTAAAAAAGTCATGCACATAGTAAACTGGATGCCTTAAAATAAGTGCTAGATCTTTTGCAAAATGAAATATTAGTGTTATTGACATAGGCCAAGTACCTTCATCACCAGGATACCTGTTTATCTCTTGGCTGCCTCTACTAAAGTGGTATGAGGTGTTCAAAAGTGAAGACCAGTGAAGCATTTTACTAAATCTATAATTGTAAAGCTAATTGGATATTGCAAATTAAGAAGAAATGGCCAGCACAGTGATGTAAGAAACCTGTGGAATCTGAATCGTATGTTTGTAAGAGACCTAGATAATTTCCAGTTCAGTCATCTACCGAGATCATAATATTCTACTTTAAATATCTGAATGTAGCGGAAATTCCATGTATTTAGTAAATATATATCAGTTCTAGTAACTGTAATTAACGTAACCCATTGGTTCAAAATACAGTCTCTAATATTTTGCCTCCTTGTATTTGCTTTCGTAAACGTCAGACCTAGGTCCCCAGCTGCATCCCCTGTATTTTCTTGTCTACGTTTTCTCTGAAAAGTTTGACCATTTGCTTAGTTAGTGCCTAGATTCTTCTGAATTACTGATCCATTCTACTTTCTCCCCACCCCCAACTGATTATAAAATACCCTTTATTCAGCTTGTTTTACAATCGTTGGTAAAATCATAAAAATTAAATGGGCACAAAGAGAAGTCATATTGTTCTGGATGTGTGATTTTTATTCATGACACAGGAACTAGACTAGCAGGGAGACCCTGAGCCACTTCCCCTTCTCTGCCACATACCATCCCATTAGGAAGTCGAAAAATGATCTTTGGAGCTGGCTATCACACTAGCTTTACCTGTTCACTCACCCCTAGTATCTAGAATTGTCTCCAAATCGGTGACAGCAACAGTGGAAATAGAACTATGGTCATTACACCATTCTACTTTTTGAAACAATTCTAAGTTTGATCAAGACATAGTACAGATAACACTTCTTTTTTAAGGCTACTCAAGTCAGAAGGAAGGAGGAAGCCCCTTTATAACACCTGCCATAAATATTATAGAACCAACATTCTAAGAAAATTATAGCCAATCTTCTTCAGCTCACGAGGACAGAGAGAAAGATGCTTCAGGAGCCTGATGCCTAGGCAAACATGCTACTGCAGGATACTATCACCATTTCATGTCCTTTCAGAAATTAAATAATAGATTTCTGATTGCCTGGATTATAAAACTGCCGTGTTATCAACAAGTTAAAACATTAATCATATTCCAATTGGAAAAATGAGAAATTTTTATCCTAAGAATATTTTTATTCCAAGACAAATTTTGCCAAAATAAGCAACATGTATTGGTGAGATCACAGTCATTTTTAACCTCATATTGTTGAATAGAACACTTATACTTACTTAAATTAGGGCGGGCATAGTGGCTCAGGTCTATAATCCCAGCACTTTGGGAGGCCAAGGCGGGTGAATCACGAGATCAGGAGTTTGAGACCACACTGACTAGCATGGCTGAAACCCTGTCTCTACTAAAAATACAAAAGTTAGCCAAGTGTGGTGGCGCACCGGCAATCCCAGCTACTCATGAGTCTGAGGCAGGAGAATCGCTTGATGGGAGGCAGAGGTTGCGGAGCCGAGATTGCGCCACTGCACTCCAGCCTGGGCAACAGAGACAGACTGTCTCAAAAAACAAAAACAAACAAACAAAAAAAACCCACGTTAACTTACTTAAATTAGATAACTCCATGTTTGGCCGTTCCATAAAATGAATGAACATCTGAATCTCAGAAAAGAAACTTGTTAAAATTGCTTTTCTATTTACTTGGACCTCATTTACAGTTTAACAATAGGACAGAGGATTTATCTTTTGCCATGAGATGATAGTTCAGCAGTTACCACTATTTCAAAAGAAAGCTAGTCTGACCTAGGGGAATAAAAAGATTTCGGTCAATCAGGGTGAATATAGTGATTATTGGTCTGCAGAACAGACAGAAACTCTATTGCCAAATTGTTGGTAACCGCATTTATGTTCTGATTGTAGGAGATAATTGGGCAGGAAAATAAAGAGTCGAAAGAAAAGACTAGGAAGTTGAGCCTAGGGAAGAACCCTGAGTCGAGAGAGAACCACCAGGGGCAGTGGAAGCACTAACATGATCCGACTCATGGTGTACGCGACGGTTCCTGTTCTTGCTCTTGCAGACTCCCCACATGTTCTTCTTTCTACCCCTATAGCCTCTCCTCCCACTACTTCCCTCACCTGAGAAAATCTCTAAGCAAATTTATAATTTAAAGTTTTACTTGCTCTCCTAAAGCCTTTTGCTAAGAGTACTAGAACCTTCCTCAGACATCACCTGAACTGATGGATACACCACCGCTCTGCTCCAGCCTTTTGCCTCCCATACCAACAGACCAGCCACTCCCTGAACATGCACAAAATCTGCAGGTCGCCTCTAAACCACTGTATATTGGGATGTCATCCTAGTAGACTGTGCCAACCCACCTGGGCAGCCTTGTTATATGAATAATTCTCTTTACTGACCTGTAAAAACACAAGGAAGAAATGGCCTTGCCTCTAAGATGCTTTGCCTTAATCAAAGATCTAAAACACATAATCTTGACATAGCTTGAAAAGAATTGTACAGTAGCAAGTCAACAAATGCACACTTTCCTTCAACATTGAGATAAAGTAAGTACAGCAGATATGATAAGAGTACAGGGCAAAAAAAGTGAAAACAACTAAAATATTTATTTTGAAATTTGTTAAGTTATGGCATATCTATGGAATAGACTATTATGTAACCATAAAAAGTATGACAATGAAAAGTAACTATTGCTCTGGAAATATATCCACATTATGCAAAGTGAAAAATTTGATATCCAAGAATAAAGAATACGCACTATAATTTTTGTTCAATAAACAATTACATGCAAAATACATACCTGAAGAAAATCTGGAAATATGCACAATAAAATAGTAACAGAGGTTATTTTTGGTGTGGGTTTATGGATTACTTTTTTTTTTTTTTTTCTTGAGACAGAGTCTCACTCTGCTGCCCAGGCTGGAGTGCAGTGGCATGATCTCAGCTCACTGCAACCTCTGCCTCCCAGGTTCAAGCGATTCTCCTGCCTCAGCCTCCTGAGTAGCTGGGATTACAGGCGCACCCCACCACTTGTCGGCTAATTTTTGTATTTTTAGTAGAGACAAGGTTTCACCATGTTGGTCAGGCTAGTCTTGAACTCCTGACCTCACGATCCTCCTACCTCAGCCTCCCAAAGTGCTGGGATTACAGGGGTGAGCCACCACACCCAGCCTACTTTTATTTTCATCTTTATTTTTGGCTGTTATTTTTATCTTTATTTTTTTCACATTCTTGCAATTTGTGTATGAAAAAGAAAATTGAAATACATAAACGAATAGAAAATAAAGAATTAGAAGACAGAAAATCAATAAAGTTATTTTAAAATAAACATAGCCAGGGAATTAATGATAGATGGCTTCCTGAATGAGGAGCCATGCATCACTAAATCCTACAATGTTTTTTTCAGGAGCTGATGACTGTGGTTTGGAAGAAGGGAGAGCTGAAAGTGTTTTAGATGGAAAGAGTGCCCTGAGATGAGGTAAAATACTAATTGAATATAAGGAAATGCAAGTTGAGTGTTTAAACTGAAGCAGAGCAAGGAACAAGGGAGAACCTCGCAGTTCACTCCTCCAAGCTTCTGCACATGCTGGTTTCACTACCATGGAATGTCTTCTGCTGATGGAGTCCTCTTTCAAAATTCAGCTCCAGTAACTCTTCCTCCATCAAATTTCCTTTGACTCAGGCTTTGTTTTGTACCCCCACTGTGCCCTCTCCATGCCAGTATTGTACAGAACACACTGTATTGCATCAATTGTTTTTTAATTTGTTTAAGCCATTTTCTAAGTAACAAGTTTCATGAGGGTAAGGGACTTATGTTTCTTGAACACAGTCTTGCCATATAGTAAATTTACCATACACGTTTGTGTAGAATTGGTTTGAATTGACTTTAATTGAACTGAAACCATTTTGGAGAAGGACTGGGTAGCGGAGAGAGATTAAAAGTGAGATTGAAGTGACAGGGTTGCTAGAATTCATAATATAGAGGTTTTAAGCATATACCTCATTGGTATAGGAGTACGGTTCTTCTAGAAGCTGGATAAAGAAAGCATTACCGTTTTTCAACCATGTTCTCCAGAGCTGGGAGTTGGCAGTTCTGGGAAGGTTGTTAATGGGCAATGTTGGAAGGTGACAAAAATTACCCATTTAACAACCTGCCAAAATGCACATTTATTGTACTTATTACAAGTTGTAGACTCCTGATAAAGACAGAACAATGGGTTGAAGATCAATGTTAAAAATATTTTCAACAAGTTACTTATATAATTTCAATCCTATGCCGCAAGCCTTGATGACAATATATGTTGCATTTTTTGCTATGTTGTCATAGTAATTGTCTTATTTTGACTGATAGCATGTGTTTTGCCTATTTTTAGAACATAATGTAAACAAAGATTCATAGATTAATGTTGACTTAATGAAGAAAATATATTTTTAAATGGTAAGTATGGTTTTGTCAGACCAAGTATTATGTACAGCTTGACCAAACTTTCAGATTTTTCCATCCAACAGTTACATTCGAAAAAAATATATTTCGTTAAGGCTTTTAGTCTTTTAAGATTATACATTTGATTTAATTCTATTCAAGGGAAAATAGTTCTACCTGCTATCCCCTCCAAAGAGATGATTTTGTTTAAACTGGAAGCTTTTAATATAGAATTGCCAATGTTGATAAAGTTTAAAGTTAACCCAGTTCTCTTCCCTTTAATTGTGATTTTTTAACATTCCTTTAGCGCTTTGTTGCACGTTTTGCCAGAAGAAAAAATTTACTAGTTCAATTATTTCACATACGAGTTTTTATACTTTTCATCAACTGAACACACAGTCACTTTCTACTCCTGGTGCAAAGGTCGCTGACATCACAGCCTATCCAACAACTGATAACAATTGCGTAGAGAGCTACAAAAATGACTCCAAAATTTCTCTCTGTGAGGAAAAAAGGCAGCTGTTTCTTGAACATTGCATTGCTTCTTAGAAACCATGACCTAGGATGTCAATAAAATGGGAAAGTCTTTTCTCTCACTGAAGGCTGATTTACTGTGATGGACCCATATTCAGTATTCAGTTTCAAGATGTCAAAAAATTTACGGTTTATTTAGTGTCTTTTCTCTAAGTAATGAAAATACATTTAATAATAATTTTTTCTATATTTTGGAATTATTTTGCATTCACCTTAAAAGAAAAATAAAATTAAAACTTTTTCATTCATGTGAATCTACCAATAATTTCTGCTATGAGTAGCTTTTACTTATGAGCTTTTACTTAATGACTTCACTTGTGGTATTATCTGCTCAAATAAAGAATGTAGCAGACAAATGCATATCACTATTGGGATGAATTTTAAGGAATAATAATTCTTGTCTTGAATTTCTCTGCTAAACTATAATTATGACGTAAAGCACTAAATGGATCTATTTGGCATCTTCATAACCATTTTACTGATGACAAGCCCCTTTCAACAATGGCATAGCTGTCAGTGGACATTCGGTATCTAGCATGCACAAGATACTGGTGTATTACCCCTTATCATTCACTTACTGCCTTTCTCCTGGGGCTTTCACAAGCAGTTAATCTTCATCCCATCCCTGTGAACCTCTTGCTAGATAGAGAAGCTGTGCTTGTGCAGATTGAACCACAAAATTTTCAAGGCAAAAATGTGTTACCCATTTGGAATTTTTGCTCCTTGCTCTGGAAGTAGCAGTAAGATATATCTAATCTTGATAGACTTTTTTTTTCTTGCTAAGAAAAAAGTGGAGAGGAAAACGGTAGATCATCTTCAGTGTGGAATAATGAGGCTTCTTATCTTCTCCACCCAGTGGTGTCTGTATCAAGGCAGTTGCCAATTGGGATAATCAAGGCAGCAGAGGCTACAACTGGAGTGAAGCACAGAGGCAAGGGTACAGATCACAGCTTTATTTTTCGCAAAAGGGAGAAACATTTCAAATAATTAGATAGGGTCCTCCTTGAAGCCTTAAATCTATATCATGCCTTGAAGCCTTAAATCCGTGTCATGCCACAGAGAAAGAAAGAGTGAATGTGGTTTTTGGCATAGTCCACTTCCAACAAGTGATGAAATACATTAAGGAGTAACCATGATAGCGGAAATATTAAATTAGTCTCATGACTGCTTTGGAGGGTATTTCACTACCATTCAGTTCATGCTGTGATACCTAGCTGTCAGCAATATGATACAGAGTCAATAAGATTATAAACACATTCATCATTCTCAGGTTCCATTCCGGCCCTTGGAGAGGTGGTTTCATTTCTCCTAGGAGGAGAACGGATGGGCCATATGGTACATATATGTTTAACTTTAAGCAACTGTCAATTTGTTTTCCAAAGTAATGTTCTCATTTTACATTCCCACCAGCAGTGTACGGTAGTTCCAGTTGCTCCATATACCAGCACTCAGTATGTTCCGCCTTTAATTTTGGCGATTCTGGCAGGTGTGTAGTGGTATATCAGTATAGTTTGGATTTGTAGGACCCAAATGACTAATGATGTTTAGCATCTTCTATGTGCTCGTTTGCCATTTTTATTTCTTCATTTTTTAAAATTTTTTTTAATTTTTTTTTTTTTTTTTTTTTTTTTGGTGTTCAGGCTGGAGTGCAGTGGTGCGACTCAGTTCACTGCAGCCTCAACTGACCATCTAGGATCAAGTGATTCTCACCCCTCAGCACCACTCCTCCACCCAACGCCCAAGTAGCTGGGACTACAGGCGTGTACCAACATGCTCAGCTAATTTTTTGTATTTTTTGTTGAGACAAGGTTTCACCACTTTGCCCAGTCTGGTCTCAAACTCCTAGGCTCAAGTGATCCACCTGCCTCAGGCTTCCAGAGTGCTGGGATTATAGAGGTGAGCCATGGCACCTTGCCTATTTCTTCTTTATTGGATTGTATGTTCAAGCCTTTTGCCTACTTTTTAATTGAGTTATTTTCTTATTATTGTGTTTTGAAAGCTCTTTATATACAGTATTCTGAGTATAGGTTCTTTGTATGTTTGAATACAAGTCCTTTTTGAAGAAATTCACAAACTAATTATAAAATTCATATGGAAATGCAATATCCCCAGAATAGCCAAAATAGCTTTGAAAAATAACAAGAGCTAGAGGATCAATGCCTCAACACTATCTGATTTCAAGCCTCATTATAAAGCTATAGGAATCAAGAAAATGTGGTAGCAGGGTGAAAACAGACAATTTGTCCAATGGAACAGATTTCAGAGGACAGAAATAGACTGACACATATGCATTGTACACAATCAATTTTTAACAAAGGTGCAAAGGCAATTCGATGGAAAACGGGTAGTCTTTTCAACAGAGTCCTGAAACAATTGGATCTACATACGCAAAATATTGATTTCAATCCATATCTTGCACCACATACAAAAATAACCTCAAAATGGATCATAGACCTACACATAAAACAGAAATCAAAGACTGGAGACACAATTTTTGGGTCCTAATGCAACATGAAAATGCAGGTTTCCTTGTATAAAAGTTACTAAGAATTTCAAGACGGCAAGAGCATAACCCAAGCATAAGGTCCTTCTGAGTGCAGGACTCTGTGTGACTGCATAAACTGCACACCATGCAAGCAACCCTGCCTAAGAAATATGCAACTTCTAGAAGAAAACCTATGAGAAAACCTTTGTTACCTGAGCTATGAAAGATTTCTTAAATAGATCCAATATCAAAAATATGAACCATAAAGGAACAAACTGGTAAACTAGACATCAACAAAACTTAGGCCGGGTGTGGTGGCTCATGCCTGTAATCCCAGCATTTTGGGAGGCCAAGGCAGACAGATCACCTGAGGTCAGGAGTTCAAGACCAGCCTGACAAACAGAGTGAACCACTGTCTCTACTAAAAATACAAAATTAGCTGGGTGTGGTGGTGTGCACCTATAAGCCCATCTACTTGAGAGGCTGAGGCAGGAGAATTCTTTGAACCCGAAAGGTGGAAGTTGCAGTGAGCTGAGATTGCGCCATTGTAATCCAGCCTGGGCAACAAAAGCAAAACTCTGTCTCTAAATAAATTAATTAATTAAAATTTCTGCTCTAAAAAGAGACTGTGAAGTGAATGAAAAGTGAGGCCACAGACTGAGAGGTATTTGCCAAAAATGATAATTTTTTTTTTTTTTTTGAGATAGAGTCTCACTCTGTCACCCAGGCTGGAATGCAGTGGCGTGATCTCAGCTCACTGCAACTTCCACCTTCTGCATTCAAGTGATTCTCCTGCCTCAGCATCCCCAGTAGCTGGGACTACAGGCGTGCATCACCACACCTGGCCAATTTTTGTATTTTTGTATTTTAGTAGAGATGAAGTGTCACCGTATTGGCCAGGATGCTCTTGAACTCCTGACCTTGTGATCCGCCTGCCTCAGCTTCCCAAAGTGCTGGGATTACAGGCGTGAGCCACCGCACCCAGCCTAATACATTTTAACATGGCTTGCCCACTTATTATGTGCCAACCACTGTTCTAAGAGCTTTGTTGAATTTCTTATACAGAGACCATATCTCATAAGTACCTTATAAAGTAAATAAAATTTTAATCTTCATTTCAAATATGAAAGGTATAGGAATTTAAGAATCTAACTTAATGATAAAAAACTCATAAGCAAAGAAGCCAAAATCGGAGCTCAGGCTGTCTCACTTCAGAGTCCATGCTGTTTTTATCTCCTAAGGTAAAAACAAATTCCACTTATTTCTTCCCATTTTCTTTACTTTAATCTGTCTAATGAAGGGCTTTCAAAAAGTCACTTCTTATTTAAACCAGCTACCTTTAAAACTCTCCAAATAATGTTATTGACAGCCACATCTGCCCAGCCATGTTCAATGTACAACATCCTCTTGCTACAAGCGTTTTCCAGGACCTAGCAAACTAAAGGGTTATCAGTGTTTCCGGGACTAGTATCAGCAATCCAAGGGTAGCACAAGTAATTTTGTAACACTTAGTGCCTGATAAAGCAGCCTTGAGCTTGAATTGCCACATTGCCCAACTTACTCTTTTGGAGCAAGGGACATTCCTGCTGCAGAGTACATAGTGATTTCTTATGCCCTGAAAGAATGCATGTGCCTCCTTCTGTGAACACACATCCACAGAGTGACCAAGGCATGGGAACATTCATGTTTATCTGTGTCTGAGCCCACTCACTGTTTCCCTGGAGGATATGGAAAGAGAAGCATCAAGTCCTAAAAAGGCATTGGGACTGAATAGTACAGTATGCTTCCATACCCTGGCTTCATGTAAATACAGGGTGATTATGACTTCTAAAGGTCTGGGTGTTGCAGTTCAGTGAGGGCCTGATTTAGTAGCTAGAACATATCTCAGGGAGGACAGCACAGCTCTTTGTCTGGAGGAAAGGTGCATCCATGACTCTGGTCACCATGGCTTTCGAGCAACTCTCCTATAAATGTTTCATTCCAGGCTCCTACTGAGGTATATTTTGGGACTCTCTAGCATTTCCACTACAAAAGGATTTGGGTTAGCCCATCTTACCTTTCCAAGTGCAAGTGAAACACTTCGATGTAGAAGAGAGTCACCGACAGATTAAATTACCTTCTCTGCACAGGAGAAATAACGTAGCTTGTAAGGTTTACCCAAAATCGGATTGATAATTGCTGGGTAAACTCTGTTTTGAACTATCAGTGCCAGGAGTCTTTCATGATTTCAGTTTTGACGTCACCTAAGTGTCTATATCTAAGAATACAAAAACATACGATGTGTAGCCCCTAGTACTCTCTGGTTTCATGGACCAAAAAGCGCAGGATCATATTCCTTATTCCCATAGTATAGCCTTTTAGATAGCACTTTAATTTTTTAATGTCTTCATGTCTTCCAACCTTCAAAACAAGGAGTACAGTAACTGCTGCTGCCTACTCTGCTGGCAGGATTTACGGATCACATCTTTCCCGGGTGTTCTTGATCCTGCGGCTGAGGTACATTCCTTTGAAACCACTCCATCCACCCCACCCACACAGAGTAACTCACTCTTTCTAACTTGAAGCCCGTCGCACAGAGCATGTCCAACAAAAGCTGAAACTTTGGTATTTGGCACTTGTCACACCGAAGGCATGGCTTTCCGAGATTTAGCAAATTCCAAAAAGGTCGATATGATTCTTCCTTTGTGTCACATATTCAAAACTTAAACTTTAATCAAGTTAGGAGATGTACAGTTTTTAAATGTAAGTGTGTCCTGGGCACATCAGCATAGTTTTGTTTTGCCAAACAGAAGAAAGTCTTGGGTTTTGAATTTGGAAGCAATTTTTAAACTCTAGGAAAGAGAAAAATCAATGGAACAAAACATCTGTACATACATTCATTTATTACTATCATCTGTGCTCCTATGACTGGCTCCAAGGTAACAGCTTACCCCAGTAGCGCTGGCTTCTTCAACTTTCCAATTAAAATCACAACATTTTCTCTGTATTTGCATTAACTTAAGGCTGTATATGACTATGCCTGTCTTTAGAAGAAAGCCCTTCTTTTGAGTTTCATAATTCTGATTTTCTCAATAAATGTGTATGTACACCATCTATGTATGCACATAAATGAATGAGAATGTCACTTGTTTCCAAACAATTATTAGAGGCAGTAACATACAAGTATTAGGGGAGAGGACGGTTATTGTGTCGACCTGTGAAACCAGCATTAAATAGTTGCTCCTCATTTCATCAGGAAAAAGGAATGTGCTCTGGGGAATAGTGCAATAGTCATAAAGTACTGACACAGCTAAACAAAATATCTGCCGGTTGCAGGTATTTCAGTTCTGGGAAGGGATGTAGAAAGGAAGAAAATGAAGTCCATACAGGGGGTGGACAGGAAGACATGAGGTCCATGTCCCTTTCTTTCAATTATCTATGAAAATGAAGACACCAATTCACGTCATGTACACGAATGAAGAAAATTCTTGGGTTAATTCATCTCCAAGCGTGTCTAAAGGTGGGAGGGTTTGCAGAGTGAAGGCACTCAAAATTCATTTCCCCATTGACTGAGAATTTTTATGCTCATTTCTCATCTGAAGGGCTCAATTTTTTCTTGAAGGGTACACACAATGCCCACCAAAGCTCATTGTGCAATCTTATTTTGAACCTTTGAAGGACAGCTTTTCTATAAGAAATCTAACACAAAAACGCCCTTAATTAACAGGCTTTTTTTTTTTTTTTTTTTTGCAGGGTGGGGACCAAGTAGGACCCCAGAGACTGGAAGTGTGAATTTTAATGCTTTGTTGTGAAAGGAGGAGACTCTGGACATTCTCATCACCTTATTTAAAGTGGGGTACGCTGACTAATACGTGAAGCTGTGCATTAATGGCCTAAATTAAGTTACAGGTATGAATTTTACATAAAACAGATTAATATATGTCATAATGGAATTTTAAATATTCCGTGTCCATGCATTTTTAATCTTTACGTGCTCTAATTTAATGCGCAAGGCAACTGCATTTCTTGAGCCCACTTTTGCATTTTAGATGGGGTAAAAGAATCTCCCCCTTCGTTTTTGTTTTATTTATATTCCCTTCACCAAAAACTGCATTCGATTCGGCATTCTTTTCTTTCCTTCTTCTTCTTTTCTACTTTTGCTAAGCTTTCGCATTTTTTAAAAAGAAAACGGAAAGGCTACACATTCCATTCCATCATTATGGTTTCGGCAAATGTGAAAAGGCGAATAATGAAACGGAGAGGGGGAATACAGAACAGAATGAACATGCCTTCTTGAACAGCGCGTCTTTCTGAAGGCACTGGAATCCCGCGCTATTAGGAGTGGGAGGGTATCCGCCAGCAGGGCCCAGGCACTCCCCTAGCAGCCTAGGCGGGGTGGAGGGGCGGTGGAGAGTGAATTCCAGCCGCACATTCCCGCAGTTCTTCGCAGGAACTTCGCTCTCTCTTTTCCCCTCCCTTGGGCACACAGCAGCCTGGCCCGACTCCCACCCAGTTCTCTTTTCTCAGAACCCGGACCCACAGCGTTGACGGAATGGAGTGCCCTTCCCATTGGCCCGAGCGCCATTCCCCCGAGGTGGCACTGCTCGCCTGATTGGCTGGCCACTCCCGACCCCCCGCCCACTCCTCCACCCGGGTAGCCCGGCTCCCCGCCCCCCCAGCACCGCCCGGAGCCCCCGCCCGCGCCTCTCCCTCCGCGCACCCGCCCGCGCGCCCAGCGGGCCCCTCTCGGCTCGCGCTGCCACCCGGCCCGCGCGCTGGCCCCGCCCCCGGCACCCGGCTCTATAAATGCAGCTGCGCGGCGGGCCGGGCAAGAGCGTAGTGGAGGAGGCGCGGTTGTGAGTAGTACCGGGACAGGGGCGATCCCGGGCTAGGGGAGCGTGGCGGCCGCGGCCGGGCTTAGTGGGAGCTCCGAAGGGAGTGACTGGGGGACCCGGGCGGGCTACTTTTCTTCCGGTGCTTTTGCTTCTCCTTGCCTTTGGTTTGGGCTGAGCGTCGCCTGCCGAGCAGAGATACCCTCGCAAAACCCGGAGCGCCCCTCCGGTCAATTGTTGGGCTCGGGAGCGTCGCGGTGCCCCGAGCGCGCCGGGCGCGAAGGCAGAGGGAGCGGAGCCTGCCGCGGACGGAGCCCGGAGCTTGTCCGCCCGCCTCCCTCGCTCGCCCCGGCGGGTCCGCTCGCGCAGGGCGCAGGGCGCGCGCGATGAAGGCGGTGAGCCCGGTGCGCCCCTCGGGCCGCAAGGCGCCGTCGGGCTGCGGCGGCGGGGAGCTGGCGCTGCGCTGCCTGGCCGAGCACGGCCACAGCCTGGGAGGGTCGGCGGCCGCGGCGGCGGCGGCGGCGGCAGCGCGCTGCAAGGCTGCCGAGGCGGCGGCCGACGAGCCGGCGCTGTGCCTGCAGTGCGATATGAACGACTGCTACAGCCGCCTGCGGAGGCTGGTGCCCACCATCCCGCCCAACAAGAAAGTCAGCAAAGTGGAGATCCTGCAGCACGTTATCGACTACATCCTGGACCTGCAGCTGGCGCTGGAGACGCACCCGGCTCTGCTGAGGCAGCCGCCGCCGCCCGCGCCGCCGCACCACCCGGCCGGGACCTGTCCAGCCGCGCCGCCGCGGACCCCGCTCACGGCGCTCAACACCGACCCGGTGAGAGGCCGGGCGCCGGCCGGGGGCGGGCGCCGCGGGGGGCGGGAGGTGGGCGGTGGGACGCGGTTGCTCGCTCTCCTCCCCGGCTGGGAATGACGGCCCCCTCCCCCTGCTCCTCCGGGCGAACCGGGCCGTCGGCAGCCGGCCGGGCTCGGCGAGCGTGAGTCCGGGAGAACGCACAGGGTGGGTCTCAGGGCTGAGCGCGCCAGGGGCTGTCAAGTCCCGCCCGATCCTGGAGGGCCCACCCCCGGGCTGCAGGCTGGGGTGGGGGCGTCGGCGCGCCGGCCCGATTTCCGAGGACGATTCCCGGACTGAGGCGAGCGCGTCGCTGGCGCCCGCTCACCTTTGCCTTGGTGTTCGGTTGCTGTTCCAGGCCGGCGCGGTGAACAAGCAGGGCGACAGCATTCTGTGCCGCTGAACCGCGCGGTCCAGGTGAGCGCGCATTTCCCGTCTCGGGTGGCCGGTCACCAGAGGCGCCTGTCCCCGGGGGCTTCCGGCGCCAGGCACCGCGGGGTTCTCTGCCCCCAGCGTTTCTGAGAGCAAACTCCCGAGGGAGTAGACACCCTCTCTGTCCCTGCCACCCAAGTAGCAAGTGAACCCGTACTTCGCCCTAGACCTCAAGGTTCACTCGCAGTGCAGGCGGGCCAGCCCTTGTCCCCGCCGTCCCCGTGCTGCGCCTGGTGATCAGCGGGCCCTTCTGCCTTCCCTAGTCCCCGAAGGTGGGCAGGCACCCTCGTGGGCATGGGAGCTGCCCCGGTGTCCCCCACCCCCGTGCAATCTGTCACCCACAAAGGGGGACGCAGGCAGGGCCCCCGAGTGGGTCTCCTCCCTGGGCTTCCCGAGGGCCGCAGCTGCCTGCTCGGCGCCTGGCCGGGTAGCGGGCTGCGGGTGTTGTCTGACCTGGTGGTTTGTTTTGGGTTGTTGATCAAGCATGTCTTGAGTTTGGTCGGTGGCGCCAGTTAGTCTGCAGCGAGAAGGTTCACACACCCCCTCTATTCATTCCTCTTCCACAGGTGTGCGGCCGCCTGAGCCCGAGCCAGGAGCACTAGAGAGGGAGGGGGAAGAGGAGAAGTTAGAGAAAAAGCCACCGGAGGAAAGGAAAAAACATCAGCAAACCTAGAAACGTTTTCATTCGTCATTCCAAGAGAGAGGGAGAGGAAAGAAAAATACAACTTTCATCCTTTCTTTGCACGTCATAAACATTCTTACATATGTATTCTCTTTTGTCTCTTCATTTATAACTGCTGTGAATTGTACATTTCTGTGTTTTTTGGAGGTGCAGTTAAACTTTTAAGTGTGACAGGACTGATAAATAGAAGATCGAGTAGATCCGACTTTAGAAGCCTACTTGCTGACCAAGGAGCTCAATTTTTTGTTTTGAAGCTTTACTAATATACCAGAGCATTGTAGATATTTTTTTTACATCTATTGTTTAAAATAGATGATTATAACGGGGCAGAGAACTTTACTCTGCAAGAATGTTACATATTGTATAGATAACTGAGTGACATTTCATACCATGTATATATAGAGATGTTCTATAAGTGTGAGAAAGTATATGCTTTAATAGACTACTGTAATTATAAGATATTTTTAATTAAATATTTTTTTGTAAATATTATGTGTGTGTTTTTTTAATCTATGGGAATATTTCTTTTGGAAAATTATTTTTCAGCTCTATTACAGAGCTCTTGATACCTTGAATGTCTTTTCTGTTTGGCCTGGCTTTTAATTTGTTTCTGTTTTGCCCAGTATAGACTTGGAAGTAACAGTTAGTTATAGCTAGTGGTCTTGCATGATTGCATGAGATGTTTAATCACAAATTAAACTTGTTCTGAGTCCATTCCAATGTGTTTTCTTTAACATAGACGGAAATCTTTGTATTTGAAGCATACATGTTGAAAAGATACCTTATCAGTTTTAAGTACAGGGTTTTATAGTGTAATATATACAGAGTAAGTGTTTGTTTTTGTTTTTCAACTGAGGTCAATATGGATTCTGAATGATTTTGCATATAGGATGAGGAAATGCTTGGATCCTTAGGGAGTTTACGAAATCTGCTGTTTTATCAAAGTGAAAAAAATTGCGTATCACTCTTCATTTTACACTAAAGCTTAATGTCACTAAGTTTCATGTCTGTATAGATTATTTAAATCATAGAAATGAAAAAATGTTCTCTGCTTGCTACCAAAGGACAAACTCTTGGAAATGAACACTTTCTGCTTTCCTTCCTCCAAAGAATATTAATAGGCAACAGTGAGAGAAAAAAAAAAAAGGCATAATGGCAAATCCTTCAAGCAGGGATAAAAGTCGATCTTCAAACATTAACTTAAGCAGACCAAAAATTCTGATGACCGCATCTAGATTATTTTTTTATAAAAATGATTTTCACTATAGCTATGTTAGTTACGCTAAGCTACTGTCCAATCTCATGTGATGTGTAACTTTTACATGTGAATATTAAAGTAGATTTCTCTGTCTTGTACTGTGATTTCTGGTCTCATTTCTTTAAAACCTTATCCTCATTTTTTTTAAGGCTCTTTTTCTTATCCTTAAGGAAAGTAATATTTTCTAGGTTAGATAGGACTATCAGGGTTTGTGAACATTATGCATTTAATGTTATGGGTACTTTACACACAAGTTAGATGGAATTTTTAGAGTGAAAGAGAATTAAGTAGGATTTAATTGGGTGCTTTGTAAATAGCCAACTGTGTGTATAACGTGGTCTGTTTGATTTTTAAGAGGAAAGGATTTGTTTCAGATTATACAAGAATAAAAGTATTATAGACCCAAGGGACTTTTTATGAGGTCAAATCCAAATATTTATATGAATATGAAATACCATGGTCCCCAGTAGTCAGTTGAAGTGGTAATATCTAAACAGAAATGAACAAAACTAACGCTAGTAGGTTAAAATCAATCAAAAGGTTTAAAAATTGATCCTATCCTCAGCATGTTATTTCCTCAGCTCTGATATTTTACTGGTCTTTGAGTATTTTTAGAATTTGATGTATTTGATGTTGAACCTTATAAAGTCAAAGAACTGCTTGTTTAGATGAGGTTTATTTTTATTTTTGATATTATTCATTCTTGTCACACATCAAGAAGAAAACACTAGAGCACTGCTGGAATTCCAAATCTGAGGAATTCTAACGACTGCATTCTTTGTTATTAAAAAGGGCACAATCCTTCCTTTTTATTTGGCATTTTAATTTCAGTAGGAAGCATGTCACATGTGCACTGTTGGTTAGAATTATGCATCTGTCATGCCTGACTGCTGAACCCTACCTAAGCCTTTGGGCACAGTTTAAAACTTATGCTGGTGGGCTATGAACCTCAAAACAAATGGATATTTCTGGGATTTGAGGATAGATGTTACTGCTTAGTTAAAGTTTATATTTGGGGCATGAAAAACAAACAAAAAAAAAAAGTGTTACAGATACTACATTTCAAAGAGTTGGCATTTTCCCTTTGGCCACTCAAGCAGCATTTGATGTATCTAAAGAAACAAAGTCATTGTTTATTTTTTAAAAAAATTATATGCAGTTGTACAAGATACTACATTCCATAGAAATGCTGGTTATGTCCTAACCAGGCAACCAGATAAGAAAAACATTTTGAGTCTTTTATCTAAGTAGTTCTAATTATTCAGATACTTCATTTAACAAAGGAAAATATCCTGACTTCTCTCATTTCATTTGTAGACTTTTCGTTGTATAGGCACAACCAAAGAGTCAGACTCGTTTAAAACCCCAGAAGGAAAAAAAGTATCCCACACAGTGGATGTTGTTTCTAAGAATGTTATAAAATCCTGACATCTCAGACATCTCATGTTAAAGGAAAAATACCTTTTCATTTCAAAGAACTAATATGCTTTGGTATTGTGTAAACCTTACTCAAGTTTATTGTCAAGCTTTAACTGCCTTTTTAGAACTTTAAAAAATTTTGACCCCACAAATCTATTGTGTTAGTTGCCTTCTATAACAATAAATCTTCACTGAGCAAAAGGTTCTGGAGTTTGTGGTTTTTAATTGACTTTTACTGAGTTATGCATTTTTTCATTATCAAGAATGGTCTCTTGATGGATCACCTCAATTATTTACAGTGTTTCTTACCATGTTATGAAAAATGGCAAAATGAATGGAAAGAAAATCTAGTTTGAATGCTAGTGAAAGCTTCTCCACTCTAGTACCCGTTTAAGACAGGAAGCAATATTCCTAAAGAAGGCAGCAGGATGATGTCCAGGGAAAACTAATTAAAAAAAAAAGTTAATGCAGACAGAATTTATTTCACAGTAGTACCGAGCCAAATGAAACTGGCTCTGCCTTTCTAGCTGGTGCACTTTAATTATATATATGTTAATCAGTCCAGATAGCCCTTGGGTCTCAAATGGGCCAAACACTAAACCTTGCAGGCTTATGAGGAAGGAAAATTTCCTGTTTCTACTTTGCCAGTCCAGGAAATTAATTTAACCTGTCTCAGAATGAATCTTAATAGGGCTGCCCTCAGTAGGTATTCTTCAGATCCAGATGATTTCTTTCAATTACAACCCATGGTATTTTGCTAAAATAGTAGTTATATTAATTAGAACCATTGCCCAAAAGGTTTTAGGATTGTAACTTACAGTTCTACCTTGAGCACTGATTTGATCGATACTTTAAAAGATAAAACCCTTGCAAAAGGGAACTAATTTGTTCAAGGGAGACAACCCGCAGTCATATATACTTAATTGAAGATCCTCTCAAATCGCAATGAATTTTTTAAAGTGTGTTTCGCATTCAAGTGCCTCCTTCACACTTCTTCATATCCTGGCTCCTGCTAAAAAGTTTTGCTTAAGTGCTAAAACTTAGGTCTCAACCACATTGCCAAAGGTTTTCTATACTTACCAAAGCAAAGCAAGTCCATTATGAGGGTGCTGGAGGTCCATCATTTTTAAGTCTTCACAGTAAATTCACACATGGGATATGAAAAGAGCTGTAAAAATTGAAGTAACTTGAACAGCACCTCTGAATCCATAAAAGAATAAACACATCAGTTTCTGGGGAAAGAAGAACAAAATGCATTATCTGTATTCCACTGGCTAAGATATAACTGAAGAGGAATTGAACTTAAAATGTTGAAATAAAGAGACCCAAGAAAAATTTTCTACATGAATCCATGAAATTTTTGTCAGTAAGAAACCTCACATTTTAGCTAAGAATGATCTATGCCATTACATGAATATTAGCAAAAGACACAAATTCTCGTGAACAAGACACTATTATTTGCTTTTAATTACTGCTTCTCAATTCTTTATGATATAAATATGATATAAAATACCTATAAGCACTTCAGAAAGGCATATAAAAGTCACATTTTAAAATTTTTACTTCAAAGTTTAATTTCCAAAGGAAAGATTGTAGTTGTAGAATTCTTCATGCAAGTTCATACACTGTTTCTTAAGTATTTAAATATCCTCTTAAATGTTTCTTAAAATATTTTAAATGTTTTTCAAATACTATTTCCTTCATAAGGTTTAGCAGTTAACTGAGTGACTGTAGTTGAGTATGAGTGTGTATGTCTAAAAATAGTTCCCTGACATATAGAAAAGTATCTTTCAAAAGGGATTTTTACTCTAAAAAGTAAGTAAACTTTCCTCTATCTTCTCTCCAGTATTAGTTCCTAAGATTGGGGATTTCCATAAAGATGTACCTTCCATTTTTTTGGACTGCTATATCCAATCATACTATGTTTAAGCATAAGGCAGAACAGAAGCGAAAGAACAGGTAAATCAACTGTCATGTATAAATCATCTCCTAGAGTTTGGTTTTAACTTCACAATTTCAGAGAGAGAGAGAGAAAGAGGGAAGTTCTTATTTGTATGTCAAACCTCAGAGAAAGGAAAACAGACATAAACTTATAGACCAAAATTTTACAACTTACTTAAGCAATAATTCTTGGAAACCCTTTTCATACAAGTTTAACCTGAGTCCACAGCTGTAGTTTAAAAAGTAGCCTTCTTTGTTTGAGACTTTTCTTTGCATATCCTGCGGTGCCTAACCAAGTAACCTTGTAAAATATTTGTTGAACTGAACTGAATGCCCCCTTAAGAGTCTCTTCTCCGAGTGTAGTCACTCCACCTTTGCCCTTTCATCTGCATTGAGTTGCAATTGAGCTTAAGACCAATATACCTAACTGCCTCTGGTCCTCTCCACCTCTGAAAAGGAGTAGATTCAATATAGTATTTGACGGTCTTCCCCAAAACTGCCCCTCTTTCTGAATTCCTTATCTTGGCTGTTGCCACCTGTGATCGCTCAAGTCAGAAACCTGGGACTGTACCTGTCTCCTGCCCCATCCTATTCAACTGAGCACAAAAACTCCTGCTAAAATTCTCTCAGCTCCTCCCCAGCCTCCCAGCTACTCTATCAGTATCTGTATCTCCATTTCACATCAGAACTCACAGTCAGCTCCTAGTCCAGTTTCCTTGCCTCAACTTTCTTTATCTTCTCTATTTTCCATCTGCTCTAACTGCATGACTCCTCAAGAGTCACGCTCTGCCTATGCAGGCGAGTCCAGTTTCTTGGAGCAGCATGCAAGGTCTTCTCATGACCTGGACCTATGGATCCTTCCAGAGTCATTCCCGGCTGGGCGCGGTGGCTCATACCTGTCATCTCAGCACTTTGGGAGGCCGAGGCGGGCGGATCACGAGGTCAGGAGATTGAGACCATCCTGGCCAACATGGTGAAACCCCGTCTCTACTAAAAATTCGAAAATTAGCTGGGCATGGTGGTGTGCGCCTGTAGTCCCAGCTACTCGGGAGGCTGAGGCAGGAGAATCACTTGAACCTGGGAGGCTGAGGTTGCAGAGATCATGCCACTGCACTCTAGCCTGGTGACAGAGCGAGACTCTGTCTGGAAAAAAAAAAAAAAAATTCCCACCAGTCCTTTGTCTGCTCCACTTCTGGCTGCCTTGAAGCACACATGTTATGATAAGATCTTGCCCCCTACATGCTAGACAGCAAAGCATGCTTATTTTGTTAATTTTGACAGTGTGTGATTGATTTCCTGAGAGATAAGAAGGGAGCGACTTCAGGAAGGACACACATGGACTATAGAACAATGCAGTGAAGGAGGGGGCACCTGTCCAGACGGCCAAACCACATAAGTCAGCCTTGCCCACCTATAAGTAAGAGCTGAGCCATCCACATTCAAAATGGCATCCTCTTTCACTCTCTTTCTCTGCAGGTTGTGATACCCCCTGCCTCGATCCCAGACCCTCACTCTCACTCTTGGCTGTTGCTAATCTCCTGCCTGACCATCGCTCAAGACACAACTGTTACCTCTTCAGCAAAAATTATGTGATGCCTCCCCTCCTCACCCCACAAACAGCCTCCATGCCCCCTGCTATATTATAATGATTTTCACATGTCTGTGTTTCTGGTAGATCCCTGACCCTCCAAGGATTCCAGACCGCAAGTACTAGAAGAACATTCCTGTAACTCTTGGTGCCAGCAAATCTAGCAAATTCTTTGCAGCTCAAAATTGCAGTCTGGAGATTTTCATTATCTTTAAAAGCCTTTGGCTGCCTTAAACATGGAAAATAGATAAGCTGTGTGTTCTTGAGAATGAAGGAGTGTGGTCAGCCTAGAGCAAAGAGAGTTGGAAGGAGAGACTGAGAAGGGGGTAAGAGAGCCTGAGCAGATCCTGTATCCCCAGAAAAAAAAAAAAAGAAAAAGAAACAGTCCTGACCCATGTTGGAATAAGAAAACAAAGACACGTCAGTGCCTGAGATGAAAATGTGGGGTAAGGAGAGACGACTCCCACTGACGTGGGTTGTGATGGGTCTGAGCAAGCAGGGGACTTGGGAAAAATTGTACAGTTAAGTCTCTGCATGTGTTTCTTAGGCCTTCACTCTCGTGAATTGGTGAAGTGACGTGGGATGGATCAGTCACAATTAATGCAGTGAATCCTCATGAGTCAGTCTTGAAAGGGCAAGCTTGCTGCATGAATGGGAAAGACTTTCACAGATAGAAGTTTTCATTACCCCTGCCATGATCTGAGGCCCTAGAACAGGAATCATATAATTAGAAACCTGGACGCTGGGCACAGTGGCTCACACCTGTAATCCCAGCACTTTGGGAGGCTCAGGCAGGTGGATCACCTGAGGCCAGGAGTTCGAGACCAGCCTGGCCAACATAGCAAAATGCCATCTCTACTAAAAACACAAAATTAGCCAGGCGTGGTGGCAAGCGCCTGTAATCCCAGCTACTAGGGAGGCTGAGGCAGGAGAATCACGTGAACCTGGGAGGTGGAGGTTGCAGTGAGCTGAGATTGCAGCATTGCACTCTAACCAGCCTGAGCAACAGACTCCATCTCAAAAAAAAAAAAGAAACCTGGAATACGTATTATAACATTCCTCTCATTTTCCAGGGAAGGAGACAGAAACTCAAAAGGTAAAGCGATAGAGTCACATCTAGAACCTGGTTTCCCCATCTCTAAGCCAGGGCCACAAAGTTCCGTGTGGATGGATTCTATTCCAGTTTACTCTTCAGTGGTCTATCTCATTCCCTATCCTCCTCTACAACTTGCCTCATGTTCTTTCCTAAGAAGGTGGGGTTCAAATCTTGAGCAAATAATTATTAAATGCTGGGCTGATCTGGCTGCCTTTTTAAAACGAGAGCAGAGGTAAAATACTTTAATAACAAGGATCAAGAACTGCAAAGCTCTTGGTCAAACGAGCAAAGGCAATTCAATGAAGAAAGATGCTCTTTTCAACAAATGATGCTGGAAAAATTGGATTAACTTAGGCACAGACCTTAAACCTCTCACAAAATTATCTCAAAATGGATCATAGACCATTACATTTTAAACATAAAGGGCAAAATCAAAAATTCTAGAAGAAAAATTTCTAGAATTTTCGAGAATTTTTCTAGAAAAAACATCTATGTGATCTTGGATTTGGTGATGAATTTTTAGATACAATACGATACCCAAAGCACATTCCAGGAAAGAATTTCAACCTGTGTTGTTCTCCACAATTATATCCACTACTTGTGTGTGCAGACCTATCCTTCAGTCTACGGGAACAGTGTAGAGTGGGGAAAGGGCAGAGACTCCTGGCCAAGCCCAGAGACGTGGGTTCTAGTCAGAGGTCTGTGCCTCTTTAGCTGTGTCCCCTCAGGCAAGTCACTTTTCCAGATTCCAATTTTCTCATCTGTAAAACGAGTATATAATAATCCTAACCTAGTTCAGAGGGTTCTTACAAGAGAAAAAAAAAGTAACATATATGAAAATATTTACAAGAAAATGGCTATAATTTTGGTATATGTAAAAATCATCTGGAGAGATCTTTAAATGATGGGTTTCTGAGTTCCGCTAATCCAGGTCCCCCCGCCACTGAGATTCTGATTTATCGGGTATGGAGTTACCACCCAGATGTCTGCATATGAGCTTTTCCCTGGTGAATGAGGCAAGTCTCCCAGGAACCCCACTTTGAGAAACAGTATTATAAGCTACGAAATGATATGTAGGTGTAAGCTATTATTGTTTTGCCACACACGGTGTGTTTCTCCTACTCTTTGACACCGATTTCCAATTTTCCAGGAGCTCTCATCAAGTAAAGAGGAAAGGTTAATATAATACCAACAGAAGTGGCAGTAATAGCTCACGGGAGGTGGGAAGTTGGTAATAGTAGGTGCCCAGGAGGGAGCTGCTGCATATGTGAGACCTTGGAGTGGGATCCCGGAACAGGTTCTAGGGTCAGGATGCTGAGTCCTTCATACCCTTGATTTTCATTCCAATCTAGCTATGTGTCAAAATGTTTACAATAACCCACTTTATTTTCACACTAAAGCATTTTATTTCTAAGGAAAAACCTAAAAGAAAGAATTTTCACCCTCTTCTATGTTCTTCCAAATCATTACCTTCTCTCATTACCTCTGTGTGATGCTTGGAGAAGCTACTAGGCCTAGGTATGCAGCCATGAGCAGGACTGCTTGGCTGGTAGAGAGATTCTTCTGGAAAAACAAATTTAGAAAAATATATTTCATTTCCCCTAGTGTAGTATATCATCCTAAGGGATTGCCTATAGCATGATGTAGAAAAAGAGGTTAAATGGCTGGGCACAGTGGCTCACGCCTGTAATCCCAGCACTTTGGGAGGCTGAGGTGGGCAGATCACGAAAGGAGATCGAGACCATCCTGGCCAACGTGGTGAAACCCCGTCCCTACTAAAACACGAAACATTAGCTGGGCATGGTGGCATGTGCCTGTAGTCCCAGCTACTCAGGAGGCTGAGGCAGAAGAAACACTTGAACCAGGAGGCGGAGGTTACCGTGAGCCGAGATTGTACCTGGCACCAGAGCAAAACTCCATCTCAAAAGAAAAAGAAAAAGAGGCTAAATGGTCTTTTCCCAACTGCTGCATTTGCCTTAGAACTATCCTAATTCATGATTATCTAACACTAAAATACTGAATCCATGTAAAATTGGGACATGGTATAATACAATTATACCTTAATTTCATATATTAGATTCCTTCTTCATAGAATTGTATATGATTTTCATGAATTAAAAAACAATGAAGAAAATAACAGGTTCAATTCTTCTGAAATTGAATAAGATCTTTTATAAAAGGAAAAATCAGTAAGTTTGTAGAATTAGATTCTGAGCTCTAACACTTACTGTGGGACCTCAGGCAAGTTACTTAACCTCTCTGAGCCTTTTTTAAAACTTTCTCTTGTAATGGTAACACAGTACTACTCAGCCCTGAGAGTCTCCCCTAGCAGAGTGTCAGGCACATGAGCTATTCAGTATTTGTTAAGTTCCTCTGCTCTAATCATTTCTATCTGTATTCATCCTGCTGCTTCAAGGAGGTAGGTTTTCAGGAAGTTGTATGCTTGCTGAAGAGGGACAGGAATGATTAGCATGTGCCTGCCTCTTCCAGTACGAAAATGGGGTTAAGAAGAATGGGTGAGCAGGGTATGTGTGTGTGTTCAGTCCATATGGAGGACAAAGATTTCAAAAATGCACAAACGTTTCGGGGAGAAGAGGTTTTTAAGCCTTCCTAGTGTAGAAGCTATTTTCTGTTTCATTTATTTCTCTCCAGGATAAACCTGAAGTTCTCTGCGCACCGAAGACATAAATGACATAAATGTTGATGGGAGGAGAAGGATTTGAGGAAGGACGAGGGTCTGAGGAACAAGAAAGAACTGCAGGAGTGAGACAGCAGAAGAAATGAGGTGACAGCTTCCAGGAAGTAAAAAGGAGGCCTCGTATCAGTTGATTTTGCTGTTAACATGGTCAGATGGGATGCTTGTTTGCTTTCTGATCTATTTTCTGATAGTTAACTAAGTGGTCTAGGACTGACATAAATGCTGAGGATGGAAGAGAGGGAGGAACTCTGTACATGAAATCTGAGATTCAGGGCCAAGTCAGTGGGCCACCCTAATAATATTCTCCTGGTAGAAAAACAATTTTGAAAACCAAAGACTAATAATAGAGTGGTACAGAGTATACCAAGTGGTACTTAAGAGACAGATTAAGCTTGAAAACAGCATAAAATTGATATATTTCTTCATGTCTTAGAAAAATGTACCTTTTATAATTTATGTTTAACATAATTTCTGGTGGCTATGCTTCCCTATAAACTAAAGCTGAGATTAATTCAACAAGGTAGAGACACCCATATTTGGAAGTCTGTTATGTTCACTGAAATAATTCAATGAATCAGAAAATAACTAACAGAATTTTGAAATAAAATCAAACTCCCTCATTTTACCAAAAATGAAACAGACTGTGACGCTTTAAGATGTGCCTTTGGAGGCTGGGCTTGGTGGCTCACTCCTGTAATCCCAGCACTATAAGAGGCCTAGGCAGGAGGATCATTTCAGCCCAAGAGTTCCAGACTGGCCTGAACAACATTGCACAACCTTGTCTGTATAAAAAAAAATTTTTTTTTAAATTAACCAGACATGGTGGCATGTGTCTGTAGTTTCAGCTGCTCAGAAAGCTAAGGTGGGAGGATTGCTTGAGCCCAACAGCTCAAGGCTGAAGTGAGCCACGGTCGCGTCACTGCACTCCAGCCTGGGTGACAGAATAAGACACTGTCTCTGCAAAAAAATGAAAATAAAATAAAATGTGTCCTTCAGAAGACGACTTAAGGTAGGGGCAGAGCTGCCAGCAAAATTTCAGGGCTTCCAACCCACAGTCAAGGAGCCTTTATTGAGTTCAGTATACAGCAGAATCATTTGTATTATCAGAGCATTTCTTTTTTTAGTATTTATCTTAGGAGTTGTTTCTTTCAAAAATTCCTATTTGTTCTGATGCATATATTTCTTTTTGTTTTGTTTTTTTTTTAACAGATCATTTTTCTCTTATAAAAATTCTGTAAACACAGCCATTCTTTTTGTATTTGTAATTTGAGGACTGACTGGAGTTATTTCTGAGAGGGCTACGTTCCTAAGAGAACAAAATTATTGTTTTTTGAAACTCTAGAGAGGACTGCTTTGGCAAAATAAATGTATCTTTTCATCAACAGTCATTTTGAGGTGAAAGATTTCATGATCACTCTTGACTATACAACCAACCAGGCGACTCCAAGGATACCTACAGGAGCTCCAGAAACTCTGATTGATCGCACAGGCACTAAACACCCTATCAATTTGTTGATCACCTTGCAGTTCTAATTTCCTAACATGTAAAACACCAGTAAAAAATAATCTCCTGCCTCAATGTTTTAGAGAATGCAAAGAAATACACAGTCATTGTAGACCTGTGAGTTTTTGGCAAGTTTAGTCTTTTATTATTACACATATGAAGAGAATCCTCTTCACCAAAATCTATAAAGAAGCTGATTAACTCAGCTCTGTAGTAACTGTTTAATATTAAATCAGTCCAAAATTTTAGGACATATTTCTCAGAAACCCTTTATCTAGCATCAGGTATGTATCTAGACAGTATAGCATCTGTTAATTTTGAAGTTATATATAAAAAGAAAATGTGCATTTTTACAAGTCTTAGTAGAAGCTCTTTACAGTTTACAGAATGAAACGTTGATAGAGCAAAAACTTTTTTATTCTTTCTAGAAATAAAAAATGTGCTCAAAGTAAAAGTTTCAACTTAGAGGTGTCTTTTTTTTTTTTTTTTTTTTAGATTAGATTGCTCATATAGTTTCATGCTTTCTTAGAAGGTTGAAATGATTCTAAAATACTTTTAAGAAAAACATCAAGAGTAAAAAGAATTACTTAAAACCAGGTCAAATAAAAAAAGATTATCAGAGATCTCATAAGCCTTGCAATATCATTTCAAGATTTATTTAAAAAATAAGATTGCCTTTTGTTCACCATTCTTCCCCTGCCAAGACACAGAACTTCCTTGTGAAGCTGTGTTTAGTATTCAAACCACAATATCATCTTTTCCCGGAAACTGAATCATAAAGAGGTCTGTTGGGTGATCCTAGGAATGAAATTCCGATATTCCACAGGATGGGGGTAAGGTTTGTATTTTTAACCTGAGGACTTCAGGCTTCTTCTCCTTCAGCAACCTTCCCTTCTTCTCCACTCCAGCTCCCCACAGCCTCCCTGAATCCCCAGGGAGCTAGGGCCTGTCCTTCCTAACACAAACTTTCTTTCTTCTGGAAGTGCTGGGAAATCTCAGAGAGAATCACTTTCTTTCACATCTTGTAAATTGACCCAGTAGAGAAGCATCACACACACTTTGTGAGGAGGGTCCCACTCATTGCAGAGAATCGGCGAAAGCAACGAGGAGACCGCAAAAGCACACACGCAGCCGCCTCACCTCACCCGCCACAGCTACTTCTCGTGTCCTCTGGCCTTCACTTTGCTGACCTGGCCACGCAGGTTTTTATATCACTAAGTAACTGGGCACAAGGCTGCCGTGGTGGACAATCTGCCTGCACTTGCCCTTCCACTTCACCAAAGCACCTCAGATCCTATTCATCAAATATTTGCTTTTACACGTAAACACACAATGTATGAAACACCAAATTTCTGGTTCACCTAACACTTGCATGACATGCGTTTTGAAAAACCAGTAAATTGTCCTGCTGACATTCCTCAAGTTACAGGTTTTCCTCGTCCTACAGGCAGTGCAAGTTATCTGCTGCCCTCTTTTGAATTTTAGGGCACACTGCACTCCTCAATAGGCCTCGTGCCTGAAGCCAGCCTCTTTTCCCTGTCCAGGGGCAGCTTCGACCTTTCGGCTAATCCAGAGCCTGCTGGAACAGCACTTTAACTCTCCTTTTGAGAACTAGTTTCTCTGCCGGTGTTCTTCCAAAGCAAAAGCAAAACCCATTTTATAAAGCAGCAGAAGAAGTATAAGGCTTGCTATTACTTGTTCTTTTCTTTTTTCCCAGCTTTATTGAGGTACAATTGCAAATAAAAATTGTATATATTTAAAGTATACAACTTGGTGTTTTCACATATGTATACCTTGTAAATGATCATCGCAATCGAGCTAATTAACACATCCAGCACTTGATATCATTACCATTTGTGTGTGCATATGGGTGCTGAGAACACTTACGATCTACCCTCTTATCAAATTTCAAGTACACAATGCAATATCATTTACTATTGTCACCATGTTGTACATTGGATTTCCAGAACTTACTCACCTTGTATAACTGAAACTTATACCAGCATCTCCTTATTCCCCCAGCTCCTCCCTGTAACTGCTCTTCTAAAACTGCTCTGATGAGCATTATCTTTTTACGTTCTGCATGTAAGTGAAGTTATACAGTTTTCTGTTTCTGGTTTATTTCACTTAACATAATGTCCTCCAGGTTCATCTATGTTGTCACACATAGGAGGATTACCTTCATTTTTAAGGTTGAATAATATTCCTGTATGTATATATACACTACATTTTCTTTATCTATTCATCCATTGACAGACATTTAGGTTGTTTCCATATCTTGGCCATTGTGAATCATTTCATTTCTTACCCGGCAGACCCCTCTGGGTTGATCTATTAATTCCACTAAAGCGCCTACGTGTAGTTCTGTTGATTAAGATCCTGAAAGGAAGTATGCCAGAATACGATCTGCAAGCCTGTCCAGCTGAAGATAGCCATCCTTCCCAGACGGAAGAGAGGCTGAGGTTTTCACAGGAGTGACAGGTCCCAGGGACACAGGCAGCCCTTCTAGGAAGTTAGACCTGCTGGGCTGGGCATGGCTCATTAACCCAGATTTTGTGCCAATCTCCCGAGCCACTGCTGTCTGCTGCAATGGGATCATTCTCCAGTAACCACTGGGACCATGGCCCCTTCCTCAACCCCTCCCCAGTAACATCTCCCTGTGCTTCCCTGATGTTCCCGGCTCGTCAACTCTCCCGTTTCCTTGTGCTCACCAAACACGAGAAAGAACATGTGAAAACATGCCCCATAAAAATAAAAAGGCCAGGCACGGTGGCTCATGCCTGTAATCCCAGAGCTTTGGGAGGCAGGCAGATCACACAAGGTCAGGAGTTCGAGACCAGCCTGACCAACATGCAGAAACCCCATCTCTACTAAAAATACAAAATTGCCCGGGCGTGGTGGCGCATGCCTGTAATCCCAGCTACTTAGGAGGCTGAGGCAGGAGAATTGCTTGAACCTGGGAGGCGGAGGTTGCAGTGAATCGAGATTGCGCCGCTGTTCTCCAGACTGGGCAACAAGAGCGAAACTCCATCTCAAAAAAATAAAAATAAATAAAAAGAAAGAAACTATTGCCATCTTTTCCTCAAAATCATAGGAGTTTTTTTGGAGGACAAGAAGATGGCAACAGTATAGTGCTGGGAAAAATCATAACATGACTGAGTCTAAGAATGTCTTATCAGAAAGTTGATTTCTATCTATTTTTCCATAGCAATCTCTCTGTCTATCTGTCTCTCACAGCCAGCTTGGAGCTCCCCACCACTTCCTGTAGCCTTTTCAGCTTGATCATAAAACATCATTCCCCTTTGGCCCGTCGCTTTGCCATAGTAGTTTCATATTGCAAATGGCCATTACCAGGTCATTGAGAGGGAGGAGTGATCTCACTGAAGTTCCAAATAGGGAAAAAAATGAATGGCACTGTCCTTCTCCCAGCAAAAGATATGCTGAAATTGTCTGAGGGTCCAATCAGGCCACTAGAAGATTAAAATGCAACAAAAAAATACAGATGCCCTCCCAAACCAGTGGGCATGTGTCTTTCTGTACGTAACAGCCAGCTTCCTGGGTGACAACCTATGTGATTGAACAATACCCTGCACATAGGAGGGCCCACACTTAGTTTAATGTTCTTCTATCACTGTCTTGAAATTCTTAACAATTTTATTTAACAATGGGCCTGCCTTTTCGTTTTGCATAAGCCCCAGATAATGTTGCTGGTCCTGCACAGCATTGAGGGATAGCTGAGTCCTGAGGCTTTGATTTCCAACTGCAATGGTGGGATTTTAACTGTTTATTTATTTGGGGGGTGGAATGGTCTGTGGTTTGCCTGGTACCTGTTTCAGTTCTCTTAGCTAGAACGTCTGCTTGTTGGGGCAATGCTGTGTGGCTGACTGGCAGTTACAGTGCCAGGGACTGCAGGTTTGGTCAATTACAGAAAGTGAGAGTTTCCATGGAAAACTGTGTGATGGGACTGGAAGGAATCATGATGGCAGGTAGAAAGGTGCTGAGAAATTTTGCATGGAGGAGACTGTTCAGTAAAAAAAGAGAGGTTCATAAACAACTCCCGGTGGTAATCTTGCTGTGTCTAGAAGGAAGAGACAAGAAAAGCCATTTCTTCCAGATTCTTCCTTTTCAATTGAAGACACAAAGCCCCTGGTGCACACTCAGCCGATGTTTTTTATGTTTCCTACTGTTTACTCTGAATTCTTCCTGAGGTTTTGCAGAGAAGCACTATATCAACACAATTTATTTTATTACGATGCCATGTCATATCATATATCTCCTGTTCACATTAGGTTGACGTGGTGCTGCGTTTGTGGATGAACATATATGGATACATATTATCACAATCACTACAGAATAGCATTTATTGAGTGCCCACTACCCTATTAGATACTGTAAACTGACATGTGAGAGCACAAATAACAATTTAATAACAGAAAAAAATGACACTCTATTAATCCAACTTGCAGAAAAACAAAGCAAAACAGAATAACTGTTCCGTATTTCCTCTCCATGCCTGCTGTATGGTGGCGAGAAAGACCTCTAAAATGCATAAAGCTCTTATCTTCGTTCATTCCCCAAAGAATAATAGATCAGTCAGCGCTCTGATGCTGTTTTAATAATGTACAATTTACAATTCATTGGTTACCAAGCACTCACAGTATAATTAATTTTGCGGACCTGTTCAGCAAAGCCACATGGTTTTGTACAATATAGGGAGGAGGAGTGGTGGCAGTGGTGCCAGGAGGAGGGGGGCAGGGGTGGGGAAGGACGAAGGGAGAAAGCCGTCTTCTCTCCTTTTTCATATTGAAGTAGCCGAGTCCTGCACCAGCTGGGCAGATTGGCAGACAACTGCGACGGCTGAATGAGAGACTCAGTCTGAGGTACAAATATCTCCCCACTGAGAAGTTTGGACTGGCGAAAACTGGGATCCCGAGGGTACCCTGTTCAGTCTCATGGGGAGATCACACTAAGGAAGCCTGCTGAACAAACCACAGAGCTACATTAAGCATCTCTCTTTCAGACAGGAAGGGATCCCCTCACAGACTGGAGCTGAGTCATGAACTGCAGAGCTCTTTAGGAGTCTGGCAGCTCTAGGAATCAGCTTGTTTTCTACAAGGTGGTATTATTTCTTTCTTTCCACATCTCCTCATGGATCAGCATAACTCTTATGTTCTCCTCTTTCTATTACTGGCTGTCTTTGCTTCATCAAAGTTTCTAATTCTCTACACACAGCACACCATGGCCTCCCGCCCCAGCTCCGCCCCATACTGCCCCCTTCCCATCATTTGAATATATGTCTTATGATGTTTTTGCTCATATTTGCAAAAGAAAATCTGATTGGCCCAGCTTGTCTTTTTCTGAACACGGTTATGGGCGCTGTCTGGTCTGAGGATTTTCTGTCCCTCTGTAGGGTACTTACTTCTATCCCCATCAGTTGTGAGACAGGCAGTGTGCGGTCACAGGGTACAAAACAGGGGGCTGGAGCTGCTCCTTCATCAGCAACTCCGAGCAAGGCAGCCGGCAGCCTTTGTCCAGAGAGACTCTGTCTAGGCAGGTGCCATAAAGGGGACAGGTGCACCTTAGACCCACGTCTGTCCTTCAGGTGGCAGGGCCACACTCTTGGGGTAGGCCCACAAGGCAGCAAACTGCCTGCGACTTCCCCTGGATTTTCATTGTATGTTTCCAAGTTTTTCTTGTTTTATCTTCTCCTAGACTCCTGATGACAGTCTTTGAGAATCATCCTCAACATACATGCCCACATGTGCACATGCACAGGCACACACAGACACTGGCATATACACACAGGCACCCCCACACACACACAGGCACACACATGCACAGGCACACACGGGCGCACACAAGGCACCCCCACACACACGGGCACACACAGGCATAGGCAACCCTCCTACACATACACATGGGCACACACACCCACAGGCACCCACACACACACACACACACATTGGGGCTTAGCATCTCCTACTCTCAGTCAGTCCCTGACTTGTGTCTAGCTCCCAGTCTGCTCACATTCTTCTTTCTAGAGAACTCTGGTACCTGCTCTATATCCTCCCCAGCATCTGACCTCAGCCAAAATTGTTTTTTGCTGTGACTCTCTTGTCACATCAAGTGCCTTAAAGGGATTCCCATTTTCTAAACCACAGAGTCTATGGCAGATGGACAAATACGTCTTACTGGCAGGGCATGCTGGGTCACAAACGATACGGAGCTGACGTCTATCAACTGTGTGGTGTCAGTTTACTCAACAGCACTTGTTAGTATGATGTTCAGTCAACTTCTGTCAGTTACCAGGGCCTTCCTGCTGCTGCCTGTCACCCAAATGCCTCAAATCCTTAGGGTTTGCTTTGGGTTTATGGTCAAAACGTAGTCTCCAACCAAAATAAGCTTAATTTCAGATTCAGTTGATCCTTCTCAATATTTTCATGTTCATCCCACTGTATCTTTTTTGTGAAATTCTTTTCTCCTTGATCATCTTTTCATGTCTGACCTAATTTCTCCTTTCAGTCTTCAGGATCTGATAATCATTTATTCCATGGCAACTCCCTGATCTACCCATCTGGCTCAGCAGGGTACAGTTTATTTTATTCCTTAAAAAAATTGCTTTCAATGCTGCACAGTCACATCTGACTATTTTTTTTTTTTTTTGAGGTAACTGTCATGGGCATCCTAAGTGTCCCTGAAATAGAAGATCCTGATTTTCACTGGGAAACAGATACATGTAATCCCTTAGGGGAAGATGGAATCTTTTCTTACAGCAACCAAGCATCACAGACAGCTTTATATGTGTGCAGATGGGGACCCTGGTGCAAATTTATGAAGTACTGGGATGACTCATTGATCTTCAAAAGACCCTTCTGCATATCTCCTAACTAAATTGTTTCCTATCACATGGGGAGGTTTAAAAATTATGGATGCCAGACCCCCGCCGGGATTAATTAAGTCAGAATGTCTGGAGTTGGGGTCCAGACATGAGTATGTGTTTTAATTCCCTAGGTGGCTCTAATGTGTACCATAGTTGAAAAGTCTTTCTTAGTTGAGTGGTTTATAAACTTGGCTGCACATTGGAATCACCAGGGAGGTTTAAACAATACACATGCCTGGGTCTCATCCCTGGTGATTTTGACTTAATTAGTCTGGGTTTTGGCCTGGCCATTGAGAGTTTCAAAGCTCCCCAGGGGGTTCTAATATGCAGCCAAGATTGAGAACCAGTACCTTAATGGATACCTGAAACTTGAACATTGGGCTGTCTAGGTATGCTGTATTTTTACTTCCTAACCTTGGCCAATCCTATCCAGAAGGCTTCCAGAGAGCAGGTTGAGGGAGAGGAGCCTGGGAAAGGCACAGAGACATGGAGAGCCTGTGGGGAGGGCATGAGGAAAACCACAGAAAGAAAACAAAACGAAGAAAGGTTATGCCAAGCACAGAATTATTTTTGGCTTATCAAACTCATCCAGGTATGCATTCTGCCACATCCTAGAAAGAATCAACAGAATCTCCTCTCCTAACAGCTTAGGTGGCAGAGGGCACTGGGGGCTAGAAGCCCTCAAGACTCCACTGAGACCATCACCAGCAGCAGACAGCTTCAGCTTCGAATCTTATATCTGCTCCAGCAAGAACTAGGTAGAGGTGCAATTCATAATCCATGGCTAATTTATTAATATTCTAAGTTTTTAAACCTAGAATTTGCTATATTTGGAATTGTAAATTTATGAACATTCTAAGTATAGAATTTAATTCAATCTCAGTAGGGAATTCAATTTTACTCAAAGGTCTCAAAATACCTGCTTTTGACTTATGGTGATAGTAACCTGCTTCTAGAGAGGCAGAAAAAGAAATACCTTCAAGATTGGAGAGAGGAGATAGGAAAATAAATATGATAAAGCTTCCCTAAATACCCAGTAAACCTATTTTAAGGCCTTGTATTCTTTTGTACCTTTTTCCCCATCCTCCATATTAATTCACCTGTAGTTTTTTCAAGGACGTTTTACATTTTACTTTTCTTTTGTCTTCCACATCTGTAGATACCCATGGAATTTCCTCTTACCCACTTTCTAAAAGTTCTGAACAAATGCACTTACATCTGGTGTTGTGTAATGCCAGTATGCCTAGGAGGACTGGGTCTCTGTCCAGAAATCCTTCCCTGGACTCCTGAGACGTAATACACATATACCTATAGGTTACTAGGAGTTAGAAAAACAAGTGTACTTAGGAACATTTTTTTCTGTTCCACTTAAAATGATATTGAGATGGTTCAGTTTGACTGAACATGAAGTCAATGCCCCAGAAGAGTATAGGGATATTTCTCTCACAGATTACCTGGGTACACACCCAGTGTCCCTCAGGTTCTCCCCAGTTCATTTCCCTAAGTTCTCTCTTATCATCATCTCTCTGCCTCATCCAGTCTCTCCAGCAGCGACCCTTCCCCAGGCACCTTTGATATCATTCAACCCTGGGTCTGACCATTGCCTGAAACACCCGCCACCCTGCAAGCCCTTCTTTTAAAATGGAAATGGTATTGCCTTTCCAAAGATCATCTAAACAAGAATATCAAGGAAATACTCTTTGCATTCCAGCAAAAGTAAAGAGAGTGGCACTCTTCTGCAGCTGGGCAAAACCATTTAAGTATTGAAAATAAGAGACATTCTTCCTCTCTTTTGCATTGGGCGTGCCAAACCTCCCCCTCACACAGGCACATCTCAAGGTTGTAACTCAGCAGATATGAGCAGTAGGTTTGCACTAAGAATGCCAGGTACTGTGGCTGTTCAGTTTATCCACCTCTCAAATCAACTTTTTACAAGATCTCTTCCCATCTCTCCCTCTGCATAAAATTAAAACCACTGGAACTCAGAGGAGCCACGCCAACCACCAGGAAGCACCCACTTGGACAAGTAAGGAGCTGCCAATCATTTTAAGACCTGTTGGGCAAGCTTATCAGGTTCCCGATTCCTCCAGTATAAAAAGCCTGGTGGTTTCAATGATCGAGATAGGCACAGCTGTAATCTACCATGATCCAGAGCTTATTCACAGATCACAGCTGTGTAATTTCAGGTAACATGCTTCCCTTGTTTGGATTTGTTTAACATTGTTAAATATATAGTCAGACCATCTGCACAGTATTTTTTTTAAATTGGAAATTACAACCATAACTTCCTTTTTATATATCAATAAACTAAACAGCAAAATTTCAAAGGGATCCTTCTGCACCAAGCAGTGAAGCAGAATGCCTGTCCCACGCCACACCACTGCCTAATTGCACACTAATTGGACAAACGTGATTAAATATTTCAAGATCTTTACTAATTGCCTCTATTTTAGCTTTAAAATTTGCTTGCCACCAACAAATTTAATGACACTGGTGTCTAGTCATCAGCAAAAAGCCCAAGAGTTGCTCTTTAAAATGTACCTAGTCAGAATATTTACTGATTGTGCATTGTTTCCAATGTAGCTTAATTAGAAATCCAATCAGTTCGCTAAGTCTAATTATACTTGATTTGTAGATTCAGACTATGATACATAATGAAGCCAAGCAGCTAACAGTAAACGTGCCTGAAATGTAACAATAAGAGAAATATTTTTTAATGTACGTCTTGTCACTTTAGAAAATCAAGTAATACACACGATCTTTCACGATGGGGATTTTGGAGGTTTGAGCTTTGCAAAGTTTCCATGAACCAGATTCCAATTCCACTGGGAAGAGCTGCTTTGAAAGACGATGACCAGAAAATATTTCTATGTCTCCATATTAAAGATTAAAAAGAAAAAAGAAACAACTGCTTTCTTCACATTAACTCTGTGAGAAACTTGTGTGACATTATTTCACAGAAGTTGCCTTGATGAAACTGATATGGATAAAATAGATACATTCAATGTAATTCTTATTTTAAAAGTTATCCTCCCAGAAATTTGATTTAGCTATCTTGGAAAATGCCTTATCCGGTGCCTAAAACCCACAATGCTTATATAAACAAGTATTTAAAAATGTCTGGGCATAAGTATGTATATACACAATATTTTACAAGAGGAAACATTTCAACACATATTATTGTATGTCTGCAATAATTTGCAACCAACTGTTGCTATGTGGAGAAACTTCACCTAGCCTAAACTTTATTTTTAACACAGATTAAGATAACAATTTCCACTGTCTCAATCATCCAAATAGTTTGAGACAAAGCAGTATTGAGATACCCAAATACCCATCACTCTACGACCCAGAATTCAAGCATCTCCCTGTTGGCATTCACCACGCAAACATGGTGCAGTCACCAGATGGGTTCGATGTTGAAAACTGGCCATCTCACCTCACCTTGCAATTGTCACCTGCCAAAAAAGGCAATGTTTGGGAACTGTAAGGATGCTGGTGATAATGCTAGTTCACAACAAACTCCAGAGTCAAGTTCATTTCATTTTCATTTTAAACACAGTGGGAGAAATCAATAGGTGAATCAGAATGAGTATAAAGGAAATGCAATTTCTAAGCGTTTGGGATTATATTATAAACATAATAGAGGATGACTCAAAACAACCTGAAATTCTAAATTAATTACTGTTGACTGTCCAACAATAGACTATTATGTTAGCATATTTATCTTTTCTCTAATGGAAAACTTATCATTTTCTAACAACATAGCCTAACAGAAACACTGAAAAATTCTTGGCTGAGAAAGTCTGCGGAAGTGCAAAATCTGAGCAGTTGTAATTTTTGCATTAAAAACCAATCATTTACACGTACATTCTGGTGCTGCCTTTAAAAGCTTTGCAGGCCAGGCATGGTGGCTCACGCCTGTGATCTCAGCACTTTGGGAGGCCAAGGCAGGTGGATCACTTGAAGTCAGGAGTTTGACACCAGCCTGGCCAACATGGTGAAACCCTGTCTCTGCTAATAATACAAAAATTAGCTTCAGTGTGGTGGTGCATGCCTGTAGTCCCAGCTACTCGGGAGGCTGAGGTGGGAGAACCGCTTGAACCCAGGAAGCGGAGGTTTCAGTGAACAAGACTGCATCACTGTACTCCAGAATGAGCAATACAGCAAGACTCTGACTCAAAACAAAATAAAAATAAATAAAAGCTTTGCAATAAAATTGCTCCATTGTGTGTACACACACACACACACACACACACACATCCATACAGACACAAAATTTTGAAAGAATCATGAATGAATTCCTAATTTTTCTTTCTCCTTTTTTTTTTTTGTTTTCCAAAAGCACCTCATAGCATGTACTGAGCCTGGAGAGTTTTCCTTTGCTTTCAGTTCTTTGCCTTCTGACATGGTTCTAAATCAATGTAGCCTCCAGCCAGGACCTTTGTTTACACTGTGCCCTGTGTAGCTCTTACTCTTCCCCTGTACTCTGGTGTAAGGCTTTATTGATTAATTTCTGAGCATTTAAACAAAATGCTAATAACAGAGTTTGTTTGTGGGTTGGTTTGTTTTTCAATCAGAATTCATCACACTGACCTTTGGGTTAACAGACAAAGCTCTCATTGGCCTCATTTGAAAGTAACACTATAGAAAGTCTCTTCCTGACCTTCCTTCCCAAAGACATTGCTTTGGGAATATTGCCACCTGGATTTTCCAGCATAGAGATGAGGAAGCAGGGACAAGACACAAATCTTATTATTTCTCTAGGCCGAAGCAGGCAGGTCTTACCACTTTCTCTAATTGATTGAGGTGAGAGAAAAGAAGATGTAAACACAACATCTGGACTCTACTTCACATCAGCTATTCAAAAGCCAAAGTTGGCAACTGTATTACCCATTTAAAAAGCATAGTTTCTGTGTGCAACTGGCATGAACTGAAACAAAATAATTTTTTTTAATGTTGCAAAAAAATAATAAGAATATAGGAAAGCATATCTTCGTGAATTCCTAGGGAGATTAGGTAAGAAAAGAATCTCCCGGTGCAGTCTTCTCACTTTTAAATGTCAGAGAATTTCTAAAGGAGTGTTTTGTTCCCTTTTTGCTCACAGCTTAGTTTTATCTTTTCCTCTTCTTATTAATAAGGCCTGGCCCCTCGTTAACATGCAGCCGGAACCTAATGAGCCTTGCAGACTCCTGTAATTTCTTCACTGTTGAAAATGCCTGACACTAATCTATGCCATTTATACTAATAAGAGGTGGATCAGCTGATATTTGGTGCAATGAAAATATGCTAAATGTACTTTATTGAATTGCACATAGTTAGTTCTTCCCAGTTCACTGTATTACGGCAACAGATGCACAGTCATTACCTCTGCGCTCTATGTGTGGCAAAACCTTTGGTTTGAATAAATAAGAAAAGAAGGAGCCAGACATTTGATATGTTAGCTTCCTTTTTTTCTTTTCATGCTGACAATATGGACTCTCAAACTTCCACTGCAGAAAAGTCATCTTTTATGTGATTTTCAAAGCACAAATAATAGTGCTTCCTATTAAAATGGCAATGAACTGAAGATCTGACCTAAAATATGACATTTTATATGAAATGGACTTTGATGAATGCCAAATTCGAGTGGATTTTGCATAGAGTTTATGAACCACATCCATAGGATCCCAAAAGTATGAATCTTGGCGATTCATACTTTTCTAGTGAATGCCAAAAAAGTGCCAATTTTCATATATGTTGAATATCTTGTTATTATGTTAGGCAAAAGCAACCTTTAAAATTTTTGCATTACCAGTCTAAAATTTTTTTTTGATGATTCTGTTGTATTTGCGTTTCTTTTCCTACTTGAGAGGCACATGGCTGCAGAGACAGACTGCAGGTGTTAGTAAATGTTTCCAACACTTATGTCAATACCTGTATTTGGCTCAGACATCACAAACCAGAGGGTGCTTTTTAAAACCTTATTTAAAATCTACATGTTTATTCAAAACACTCAGCTATCGTTGCATCTTCTGAGATGTGCAGTGAATAAGATAGAGGCTTAGGGGTCTTGAACTAAACGTTTGTACCTGTGGACCCACAATGCGGAGTAGCCTACAATAAGTAAGTTCCCTAGTAAGGCAGTTCAACAGGGTAGGATTAGTCTTTTGAGGGAAGTTGATTACATCATTAAAATTTCTCACTAACTGTGCTCATATCTGATGAAAGATTTAGGAGAAGGATGGTAGAGCAATTCAGAAGGCAGAGACAAGGTGAAAATGTTAAGTAGCTCCCAAAACCTCAGTTCCTCCATGTTAATAGCTATTTTTCTCTTAACAGGACTTACATTTGAAATGAGTCGCAGGCTACTCAATGATGAAGAAAGAAAACTGTAATATGCATTGCTATTTAAACATATTTCCCAGGCACTTGACTAACTTCCACCTGATAGCCGGCACTCTTGACTGTCTCCTGACCGGTGCTTTATTGGAACATGCTTCATGTTTGTCTGGGCAGTATACCTTGCACTTATCCATAAGTGTATTTTTTCAGATTTCCAAATGTCCTCTGATTTATCCTCTCAGAGAATGATGAGTCCCTTCCATCTATACCTCTTCCCTTGGACAATTACTCTATCTGTGCCTTCTAGAATCTCTTGCCTCTTAACCTTTGCCAGCACAGGTGCAGTAACTCCCCAAAGATTAACAGTCTGATTGTAGGTGTGATTGAAATTAGCTTGGCTTCCCTTCAGAATCCAGTGCCCTAACCTCCTAAATCACCTCCTATAATCTTGTGCACTTAGGCAAAGTAAACAAAATAATCTGCCAGGAAATACTAATGGTGCAGTGTCAACACAGACATCGTTTTTATTAACTGTCCTATTATTATTGCCCTGCTCCTTAAATCCAATCAAACTTCAATTCCCACTCTGCAGGAGCTGGGTGTTAATTAGAAAGAATATGTGTTTGCATGTACCTATGTGTACACACACACGCCCCTTCCTAGATCCATATACCCCTCACGCACGCATGGGTGTGCCCATAGACGCAGGTCTCATTACCAATTAATTTAACTCGCAAGTGCTGCCCCGTGTTTCCAGTTTGTTGTTCCAGTGCACAAAAGCATGTATTCTGCATGCACGTCTTCTGCCGCGAATCTCGACATTTTCCAACAGATGTTAGCTAATGTGGTTGTAGAAGGTTCACTGTGGATGCTGCAAGCCCAGTATATCTTCCTCTTAAATGTAGGCACTCCACCATCCCAGCATCTTATACCTGTAATACATTTTAATTACATGGCTATTCAAATTATACAAAATTAGATTTGCACAGAGCACCACGCATTTCTCAATTTATATTTAATCCACCACAAACAACCTAAAATCAGCAAGCGTGGTTTTATTAGAACTTGCAGGAGCCACTGAAGTCTGATACCTTTAAAATTATTAAGTGACAAAGATTACTAGCACTAAGGTTCTACTTTGCTTCCCCATTAGCCATTTAGGTGACAGCTGCTGTATTACACATAAAGATGAACCATTCCTTGAGGGATGATAGTGGCTCCGCTGTGACACTGCTGGCATAAAGCATTATCAGACCATGGCTGCGCTTGGAGCCACCGAAGTCTCCTAGGCACCTATCAGTACCCTCATTATCTGCATCACAGAGTGCCGAGAATGAACACTGCCAGGCCTCACAGCTTCGCAGCTCATTTGAGAAGCGGAAATTAAATGTCCCAGGAGAGAAAACAGGCACACTGTAACAGCGCCGGCGCTGTACACCAATAATATGTCGACCGCTGTAGCACTGACTTCTATCTCATTAATTTAATAGGCTCCTGGAATGAGGATGGGAAGGTAGAGAGGCAGCCTTGACAAGGAGATTACTGAGCGGCGCCGGCATTGTGTGTTTTGCGAGCTCATAACAGAACAAGGACTTACTGGAGGTGTCACCACTCTTCAGATATTTGTTGGGGCTTTTAGAAGTGCTGCACAGCAAAAAGAAATGAAGGGTGGAAGAGAGAAAAAGAGAGAAGGGGAAATCACCAAACAGGGGCAAAATTAGCTGATCATAAACATGATCTGTGTTTATATTATGCAGCATTCCAACGTAAAGGGGAAGGAAGCAAAGAAGGCTAGAGATAAAATAAACGCACTCTCTGCACACAGCAAAAAAAAAAAAAAAAAATTCCCTGATTGTGTGTGTGCGTGTGTGTGCACACGTGTGTGTTTGAGGAGCCTATTGAACATAAGCCTTTGCCCTGATGAAAACTGTTTTTATAGCACCATTTTCATAAAATTCATAAATGCTTTTGCTGGAGAAATATCAGCTCCTTTATGACCAAAGTGACATCAAGCAAAACAAAACTAAGAGCCAGGAAGTTGGAGAAGTCAGACCAAAGAAATTTTCCCTTAAGGAACACAAGATGCCTGAAGTCTCCAGGTGATGGAAACAACAGTTTTTTTCACTTTGAATCATCAGATTATGCTCTCAATTCTCAGCCTGGTAGACCCACCCTTCATATGGGATTTGGATCCCTGCTCAACCAGAAAGATGCAAGACAGTCAGATTCCAAGATTATCAATATAGATTTTTGAGCACTGGATTTTCATTTTTAACAACTATTCTCCATTGTTAACATTTGTTTGAAGGCCTCGGGAGGAACAAAGATCAAGAAATCTGGTCTTCTCTACCTTTTGACATTACTGAGAGTGGCTCTTTGTGTATTGGGTAAAGGAACAACGAGGCAAGACGTGGTGACTTTTGTGGTTATGAGAGATTAGCAATGGTATTTAAAGCATCCTGGGTAAATCTCTGATCAATGCTATCTTTGTCTTCATGATGCAGCCTGACAGAACTATGGGATAGTGGAAAGGGTGCCCGCTGTTACCAGTGTCAGGTGAACAGGTTTCATGTACCAGCTGCAAGAGTTACTTGCTGTGTGTCTTTGGGCAAGTCACTTTACCTCTCTGAGCCTCAGGGTTTTGAGGTTGTTTTTTCCATTTTTTGGTGTCGTGTTGTTGTTTTGTAAGTAAGAAGTGAGGACTGACAGCTCCCTCATCACCTGGCTGTGAGAATTAAAATAATGTAAATGAAAATCATTGGTATGGTATGCTAGTGTTCAAAGTCATTTGCACCATATCAGACCCTATATTATTGATTTATCCTCCTTTGTGTTCAAAAATAGATTTCTGAGAGAATACCCACTGTAAGGGGGAGAATGGAGGAGGGGAGCTTTGATAAAGTGAGGCCGTGATGGAAAGCAGGGGTAGCATGAACAGAGAGGGCTCTCCCTGCCGTACATCCAGCTCCCAGGGGCCCATTTCTCCTGATGTGGATGTTCTCAGGCTGCATGGGTCATAGGTTGCTGGGGGATCTGAAGAATGCTGAGGATGTCTTTGCTAAGAAAAAAATTCACTAGTGCTTATAATTTCAGAGATTGACAGACTTCCAGCCATGGACTCCAGGTTAATAACACTTGTAACAGCAAATGAGTATGTTGTGAGACTTTATGTGATATCAGAAGAGAAATCAACCCAGTCCTACACACACATGCACACACATATGCACACAAGTGCACGTGCACACACACACACACACACACACACTTCAAATGATCCAAGCCCTTTCTTTTTGTAACGACGCAAATGACAGCAGAGTTCTGAGAATCACAGGCTATCAGCATTCTCCTGTTTCCTATTCTGTGTGAAACTCCCTATCCTCTTCCACCTTTAGGATGAGGGTATACTTGAATGTTGAACTCCTGAAGGCTGAAGCCAGTCCTGGACCACTGGAATGTCGGAAGCTACGATAGCTCCGTATCATTCGCCTCGATGGGCAGTGAGCTGCAGCGAGAACGGCTGGGGCATTTCTGTCTTGTCAGAGTGTCCCCGCCTTCAGCAAGGAGCTGGGGTTTCACCTGCTGAGGACCAGCCCCATTTAGTCCAGTGTTCCTCTCTTGTTCTTTTCCCAGGACCAGACTAGATTCCTGACACCCAATTCAGGCTTGGAAAACTGATGCTGGAACTTCTGCCATGTCCAGTCTCCAGCCTCCTCTGCACCTGCTCGCCTCTTCCAGACTCTTCCTATTCCTGTTGCTGCCCCCTGCCCAGGTGGCCTGTCCCATCTGGTGGCCTGAGGGCAGCATGAAGTCTCTGGATACTAGCCAGTCCTTGGTCTGACAGGCTCTGGACATAATAGACACTAACTATTTTTTCATTTTTGAGATGGAGTCTTGCTCTGGCACCTAGGCTGGAGGGCAGTGGCACAATCTTGGCTCACTGCAACCTCCACCTCCTGAGTTGAAGGGATTCTCCTGCCTCAGCCTCCTGAGTAGCTGGCACCACAGGTGCGTGCACCACGCCTGGGTAATTTTTTGTATTTTTTTTTTTTTAGTAGAGACGGGGTTTCACCGTTTTAGCCAGATGGTCTTGATCTCCTGACCTTGTGATCCCCCCACCTCAGCCTCTCAAAGTGCTGGGATTACTGGCAAGAGTCACCATGCCTGGCCTCAATAACTATTCTTAAATGACCTGATAATACGTTAAAGAAACAGGATGGGGGAGGAAGAGGAAAAGAATGAAAGGTGGAGAGGTGTTAAAAGGGGCTTGGGTGGGGAAGAAGAGCCACTGCAGTTGTTACCTGCTAAGTGTCAGAATAAAATGACGATCTCAAAATGTCATGATACTTTTTCCTATTTCACTTCAAATACAAATTTCTTGAATGTTGATGGGAGTGGAGTGAGACAAGAGAGGATGCCCTACAAGGGAAAAGCCACAGAGGACAGAGTAGCCACACCTCCCCTTCCTACGTTCTGTCCTGTTCCCCTGGCAGAAGGGAGTCTGTCGTTTATAAGCGCATCATGACCCCACTAAGAAAGGGTGAAGCTTTCCCCAACATGTATCAATCATGCAATCCTAGACGTGCTTATGACTTGCAAATATGAATGTGTTCCTTCAAAGTCCTCCTTGAAGACCTATAGTACGGCCCCCAGGAAACTCCCCACACTGTGCATGAAAATCTGCATTGCCAGAAGGCATCTCCTGTTCCACATAAAGCTCACCTAAATCCGCAAAGTTATCCCTCCTGCTGAAAAACGTAATGGGAGGCACTGTGTGATTACTTCCCATTATTGCAGGAAAGCTACAGACTCCAGATGAAAGACCACACTGCTCTAAGAAACCTACCTGGAAAAACAAAAGTCTGATCAACCAACTAAAACTATACAGTGAAAACTACTAGGGCAAGAGACACACTTGCCCGTGAGCAGGATATTCTGTCAGAAATTAAATCCGGGTTACCTACAGAACAAACAGTCACGCATCTGCAGTGACAACAGCATGACACTAACCCAGTGGTTCTAAACCAAGGGTAGTTTTGCCCCCTAGGGACATTTGGTAATATCTGAACACATTTTTGGTTGTCACAACCAGGGGTGCTACTAGCGTCTAGAGGGTAGAGGTCAGAGATACCGAGAAACCCCCTCCAGTGCACGGGACAGCTTTCCTCAACGAAGCATTATCCAGCCCAAAATGTCAATAGCGCCGAGATTGAGAAAGATCAGCCTCGTTGAGGTGAACTACATTCACTAGCTTTTTTTGTTTCCAGCAACATTCTACCCTTCCCATCTTCTTCACTTTCTGGCTTCTCCTGATTCATCTACCATATTTATTTCTTTTGTACTCTCTAACCGAGACTTCAGCCAAGCTCCAAGCTACATATATACAAATTTTGACTCTGACGCAAATTTTTTCTTTGTTTTCTTTTGACTGTACCACAGTGACTAAAATTCCTACTTCAATCATGCATTGAGATAAAACAGCTTAACATGTATGTGCTCTCTCAACAGGAAAGCCTCTGCCAAGTGCGACGGCTCGTGTCTGTAATCCTAACTCTTTGGGAGGCCGAAGTGGGCAGATCACTTGAGGTCAGGAGTTTGAGACCAGCCCGGCTAACATGGTGAAATTCCATCTCTACTAAAAATACAAAAATTAGCCAGGCGTGGTGGCACGTGCCTGTAATCTTGCTATCAGGGAGGCTGAGGCAGGAGAATCGCTTGAGTCCAGGAAGTGGAGGTTGCAATGAGCCCAGATTGGGCCATTGCACTCCAGCCTGAGAACAAGAGCAAAACAGGTTTCAAAAAAAAAGGAAAACCTCATAAACCACTTTCAGATAAAGGTCACTTCTAAAGTCAAGAAAAGTCCTGTGGGAATAGGACACCTGGAGGAAAGCTTGTGATAAATGGCTAGAGATTTGGGAAGCTTTGAGTGCACAGAGGCTTTTGAGAGCAGTCCTAGCTATTATCCCACAGGGTGTGGTCCTCAACATCTGGGAAGTGGCATGAGAGATCCAGGAGCTAAGGGGAGAGAAGAGCTAAGCAAGAGTGAGTAAGGAGAGCCCTCCTGAAAAGAAAAAAGGAAACTGAAGCTACACTAAATTTTTTGCAATTCTTCCCGTGGGACATTGGCCCAAACACCTGAAGTCTTGCACCAGAAGGAACTCACCTCTCTATCCTCCAGTGTGATTCTTCCCGTAACCTACACCAGCACATTCATCATTTTTCTGTCCCACTCTCATTTACTCCACAAAGTCTTCTTTAACAATTCTACTTTTCACTACATGCCTTTCACAGTTAATGGCTCAGTTGGTTTTCTCTTCCTTTCCATTCATTTTTCAAAGGAAATTCTGTCATATTAAAACAGCTTCTTACAGGACTAAACTTCTTTGTGTTGACTTTCCTTTTTTTTTTTTTTTCTGAGACAGAGTCTTACTCTGTCATCCAGGTTGGAGTGCTGTGGCGCGATCTTGGCTCACTGCAACCTCTGCCTCCCAGGTTCAAGCAATTCCCCCTGCCTCAGCCTCCCAATTAGCTGGGATTAGAGATGCCTGCTACCATTCCCAGCTAATTTTTATATTATTTAGTAGAGACGGGGTTTTGCGATGTAGGCCAGGCTGGTCCTGAACTCCTGACCTCAGGTAATCCGCCCACCTTGGCCTCCCAAAGTGCTGGGATTACAGACGTGAGCCACCATGCCTGGCCAATATAGCACATTTTTAAAAATCATGAACTTAACATTACTAAGAAACTATTGTTGGAAGTAGATGCTCAGTGCCTCAAAGAAAACTTAGCACTGAGACAAAGGATCTTTCAGCAATGCTACTTTTACTTCCCAGACTGCAGGAAGGGTACCCTCCCTAGCCATCGAGCCATGAGAGTACAATGAACAAAGGAAAACAGACAAATGTATCCCTTACGCATTTGGGGTCGTTCTTACTGCTGTGTCTATCTCCGTTGGCTGTAGCCAGACCTCACAATCTAAACTAAAACCTGATTGGCTAATAAAACTTTTCTAAACAGGTAAAAGCAGTGGAAAGCTGGGACATGCCTGTGAGTACATCCAGCACAGATATACTGGTTAAAGTACAAGGACATAGAATGTACTATGTGCCTGTAAGCATGGCATGTTTAACAGCTACATAGGATAGGGCTTCACAAAGTTATTAGCCACTTATTCTTTAACAAGAAAGGAAACTCTAAAAAGGAACTTTTCTACTTCCCACACTATTAACCAAATGCCAGACTATATTTGGATTTCCCCAATTTTTGTACCAATGTCCTTTTTTCTGTTCCAGGATCCCTTTCGGGACACCACATTGCATTTAGTTGTCATGTCATCTTAGTCTCCTCTGGTCTGTGGCTTTCTCAGCTTGCTTTGTTTTTCACGACCTTAGCAGTTTTGAAGAGTACTGGTCAGGTATGTTGTAGAAAGACTCTCAATTTGGGTTTGTCTGATATTTTCCTCAACTGTTAATTGCTCGGTTGATTTTCTATTCACTTTCACTCATTTGTAGATGAGGACTGTGAGTTTTTAGAAAGAATATCGTAGAGTGATAGCATTGCATCATGTAAGAGGGAACATGATTATTAACATGACCTATTGCTGGTGATGTACATCTTGATCACTTATTAAAGGTTATGTCTGTCAAGTTTCTCCACTGTAAAGTTGCTATTTTTTTGTTTTTCATGCTCTATTTTTTGGAAGCAAGTCCATCCCGTACTTCTCCAGGGGGAGAGGAATTACGTAACCCTCGCTGGAAGAGAAAGTAACAACATACGGTATTTGGAACTCTTCTGCAAAAAAGATTAGTCTCTTCCTCTCTACTTACTCAGTCATTTATTGTTATCAGTGTGACCTCATGGATACTGATTTTATTCTTTGGGTTGTAATCCAATACTATCATTATTCATTTTGTTGCCATTTATATATTTAACCTGCATATTTTTTCCAGAAATTAAAATCTAAAATGTTCTCATCAGTCATATTAGGTGGAAATTATTTTATTTATCTTAAATTTATATCTTCCAGCTTCCACAGTTGTCCCCTAGTTCTGGGATTGTGAGATCTGCTTCAGGGCTGCCACACTGCCGAACCCCAGGGGGTGCCGATCACGATGTAAATGATGCATGGTGCCCCCCGGCGTTGTGCAACATGGGAAGACAAGCCAACTCTGTTTTGCATGATTTTATAAAATTTCACCAGACACCCTCCTTTCAACTTTTATTGTTTCAGATTAAGAAGAGTCCCACTTTTTCTTTACCACATTATTAGACATAAGCTCTATTCATAGAGACATAAATTCTCAGTCCTGAAAATTCAGATTTCAATCTTTATTTGCCACATAGATCAACTTCAGTCTTGCTACTGAGACCCTGATGTGTGGATGTCTTCTCCTAGAATGTTGCTGAAACAAAGACGCAGTTAGCAGGTCTTTATCCATCAGTAATTGAAGCAGCAATGGTGACTGGAGTGCAGAGGCTGGGGGAGGGAGAAATGGTGAGGAGGGGTCAAATAGCGACAGATGCAGTCCGCAAGACTGGCTCTTCCATTGTGATATGCAGTGTGCGCAAATGGAAGTTGATCTCTTATTATTTGAATTGCTCTTCTCTGATTCTTCTCCAATTTTGCTATGTTTTTCTTGAACTGTCGAGAACTGCACACAGGACACACAGAAATACCTAATGGCTTTGAGTACGTTTCTACTTCCTCATCAACCATCTTCTTTATGTGCCCCAAAATGTATGCATATGAGGCCATCTGTTCTGTGGGGTTTTTTGTTTGTTTGTTTTGCTCAGGTGGCCCGATCACAGCTCACTGTAGCCTTAAACTCCTGGGATCAAGCAATCCTCTCACCTCAGCCTTATTCTGCTATTTTCAAGGAACAATCTACAGTTACCCCCAGAGCCATCTCTTGTGCCAAGGCCTATGTTAGGTGCCACCACCCCCAAGAGGCCTCTCTAGATCTCTCTTTCGGCTTAGGTTGGGGCCCCCTTGAGCTCCCTGACACACTGTCATAGCACATGCTGTCCTATGGACCTTCTCCACTGGACTGTGAGAACTTGGGGGCAAGGTTCTCAGTACCTTGTACAATGACTGGAACACACTGGGTAGTTATACACATGAATGAAGAGTCAGTGGTTCATGGTCCATCAAGATTTGCCCACAGTGAAATTCATCCCCTACTTTATCCGCATATGCTCAGCTGATAAAAACAAGCCTTTAAGTTTCTAGACATTTACTGCTTGTAAGAACCCAGTATTACATGCCTATGTGGTGATTTTCCCGTCCACTTTCTCTTCCAGGTAATTTTAAACCATGTTATATAATTATAAACCAAGCAGATGTCTGGGGGATTCTACAACCAATAATTCATACAGGGATACATCAGCTTAACCTAATCTTTGGTTGCTGCTCAGAATAATGATTATTAGTAAATAATTCCATAGTAAAATAATTCTTATTTTAGAAGACATCTGTTCCCGTTTAATAAGTCAGCCCTCCCCAAAGAGGAAAGGATTTGCTATAAGAGCCCCCCCTCTTATCTCCCCTTCCTGTCATTCTTCACCCTTCAGATGAGAAGTAGGCAATTCTATTTAAAATAAGAAAGAAAGGTTTCTGTTTAAAAGCATGTGCACGATTAAAAAATATATAGATGCATATATATTTTTTTAATTGAAAAAATTAAAAACTGTGTGTGGTTAGAAGATATACATATATATGCATATATACTTTGGTTTTTTTACAGTGGTTTAAATTTAGCACTAAACTTGAATAGGCAGTACAGAGATTTCCCATATACTCTCTGCCCTGACATGTACAGTCTCCTCCACTATCAGTATACCACCAAAATGGTACATATGAGTCTACATTAGCATATCCTTATCAGCCAAACTCCATAGTTTACATTAGGGTTTGCTCTTGTTGCCGTACATTCTGTGGGTTCAGATAAATGTTTAATGACAAGCCCCCACCATTGATATGGTTTGGATGTTCTTTTTCCTCCAAATCTCATACTGAAATATGTCCACCAGTGTTGGAGGTGGGCCTAGCGGGAGGTGTTTCGATCATGGGAATAGAGCCCTCATGAATTGCTTAGTGCTGTCCTCATGGTAATAAGTGAGGTCTATTCTATGAGTTGATGCAAGATCTGGTTATTTAAAACAGCTCTTCTGCCTCTGCGCCTGCCATGTGATACCCTGGCTCCACTCACCTTCTGCCATGTTTGGAAGCTTCCTGAGGCCTCACCAGGAGGAAATGCCAGCAGCATCCATCGTGTATAGCCTGCAAAACCAGGAGCCAAAATACTCCTCTTGTCTTTATAAATTACCCAGTCTCAGATAGTCCTTTATTTTATTTTTTGAGACGGAGTTTCACTCTTGTTACCCAGGCTGGAGTGCAACGGCGCAATCTCAGCTCACCACAACCTCTGCCTCCTGGGTTCAAGCGATTCTCCTGCCTCAGCCTCCCAAGTAGCTTGGATTACAGGTATGTACCACCATGCCCAGCTAATTTTGTATTTTTTTTGTTTAGTAGAGACAGGGTTTCTCCATGTTGGTCAGGCTGATCTTGAACTCCCAACTTCAGATGATCCAGCCCACGCGACCTCCCGAAGTGCTGGGATTACAGGCATGAGCCACCGTGCCTGGCCTCAGATATTCCTTTATAGCAATGCAAACTGACTAATACAGATAGTGTCATACATCTGTGGGTCTAGGCAAATGTATAATGATATGTATCACCATTCACAGTATCATACAGAGTCTTTTCGCTGCCCTAAAAACCCTCTGTCCTCTGCTCATTTACCCCTTCCTCCTCACTAACTCCTGACAACTGCTGATCATTTTACTATTTTCATAGTTTTTGCTTTTCCAGAATGTCATACAGTTGGAATTGTATAGTATGTAGCCTTTTCAGATGAGCTCCTTTCACTTATTAATATGCATTTATGTTTCTTCTACGTTTTTTCATGGCTTGATCACTCTTTTTCTTGGTGCTGAATAATATTTATTGTCTGGATATACCACAAAAGTAAACTTTCTAATAAAGCATGATATAGTGAAGTACACAAATCATTAGAGCACAACTGGATACATTTTCATAAAGTGGACCCTCCTGTGTAGCCAGCACCCATATCTAGAAGCAAATCATTTCAGCATCACAGAAGTCCCCTGGTGCCCTGTTCCAGTCAATGCCCCCAAAAGTTAACCAGTGTCCTGTCCTCTAACTTCATAGATTAGTTTTCCCTGTATAAAGACAGCTCAGAAGTGGATTCTGGAAACATTTCTTTTCATGAGAAACCTAGAAGACAAACCAGCAATTTCCTCCTAGAATCTGACATAAGTCTAAATGAAAGAGAAAACCTGAGAGATAGTCAGAATAGCATTTCTTCTTTATTTTCAGAAAGGACACCTACTAGTTCCCTCCTAGAGATGAAGGATGGATTTAAAGTGCTTGTCTCCTCTCTAGACTATATGTGGTCAAGCTTGCACAATGCCAAAATGGGCTGTCCACAAATGACAACTCTAAGCATATCATTTATTTGACATTATCGAGGCCAGAGAGCAGTTGTTTCTTTCAATGCAGCATTTTAAATAAAACACAATCAGATGGAATGTGAATTGGGTAAGCTATTCTGTGAATTAGTTTGCTCTCAGGATTCAAGACATATTTAACCTGTGTTAAGAGCAGACCTAACCGGGAACATGGCAGGTCTCTCTCCTCAAACCCATACTACTTGGGGGCTACAATATTAGCCAATGTTCTTAAAGCAAAAAAGGAGAAGGTTTTAACAGTGAACCATAAAATGTTGAAATACACACACACTCACACACACACGCATATTCACACTTGTTCACATACAAGACACATATATAGACAAAAATAACCCATAAACTTTGAAGATAGAACGGGGAAAAAGCAACAGATACTTCTTTTGTTTTTTTTGAGATGGAGTCTTGCGCTGTCGCCCAGGCTGGAGTGCAGTGGCGCAAAATTGGCTTGCTGCAACCTCCAACTCCCAGGTTCAAACTATTCTCCTGCCTCAGCCTCCTGCATAGCTGGGATTCCAGGTGTGTGCCATCGCACCTGGCAGATACTTCCTTTTATTTGTTACTGTGCAGAGTTATTGGTCATTCAACAGAAGAAAAACCTTACCTGCCACAAGCATGGGAACTTCCACAGCTAAAAATGATCAGCTAGAAAACCCTCACATATCACAGGTCCCTGGACAACCACTGTTGTTAGAGAGTGGGCTGTATTTTTAAAGCGTCACGTGATATTTTGAAGGATGTAAAGTGACTTACCCTGAAGGGTCAGCTGACATTCTCTGCGTAAAATTCAGATTGAGGTTTGAGTTATTGGAGAGTCAACATGCTTGTCTTTTGGCTGTTGTTGGCAGGGACAAACAGAGGCCACCAAGAGTCCCCCAGGAATCCCTGGGCCTCTATATCATCAGCCCAGGAACGAGTAAGCACTGCCCAATCTCTACTTAAGAAGCAGCAAAGAGCAGGAACTAAATGGAAGAAGATCAAATGCTTAACACACTCTGTTATGTAACACAGCTCCCCAAAATAGAAAATGAAAACATTTAACCAATAATAACAGCTATGACAGCCAGTTTTTATTAAGTATTTCTTATATGACACTTATTATATTAAGTATTTATAAACATCCTGTAATTTAATCCCTACAACAATTCTATGAGCTAGGTGTTATTTATCACTATCATTATCTTTTTATAGTTAAGGCAACTAAAGATTTTAAAAAGGAAAGGAATTTGTCCAAGATCACACACCGTGGAAGTTGCAGAGCCTGCTTTGTCTGTCCTCATAGATAATATGCAAGTCACAGGCCAATAAATGCGTTATGTTACTATGACAGTGGGAATGCTGATGATTAAAAGACTTATTCAAGACAAAGAAGACACCCATGGTAGAGCTAAAATAAGAATAATTTGCTCTTTAATAATAAAGTAATTCTTTGACTTAGCCACCTGATCCTAATGAAAAATGACTGATGATTTCATGCAGACTAAAACCCAAAACTTGAATTGATTCATTGACATGGACAAAACTAGAATTGCCTGCAAATATTACCACAGCAGTGATAAGAGGCACCCTTACTAAAGAAATGAAATATGCATGCAGGCTGCAGGTGGCAACCCCACTCTCCCCACAGAGTGTACCTTTCCTCCATGGGGATTGGTTACTCCTCTTTCCTTTCCCTGAGGCCCAGAGTTCTCATATTCTTTCCCCTTTCCTCCCATTAACCCCTGGACTCGATGAAATAAAACAATTCATCACAGGAAACATAAAGTAGCGATTATTATCCCAAGTACAGCCAAGAGGATACTATTCAATGCAAACTGAGGATTCAAAATTACTTTGAACTCGGTTAATCTTTTGGTGTTTGTCTGATAATAAAACAAGTCTAAGAAGACATTTTGTTTTGCATAATTTTGTTCATACATTTTCAAAATATGTTAATGCACCCAACACTCATATTTTGGTTTCTAAGTACTCACATCAGTCTCCAATAAAAGAAATCAGCGCTCCTTGGTGAAATGGCTGATTCTAGAGCTGGGTCAATGAAAATACAAGATAAGCTTAAAGCATGATCTAGTTCCAGAAAATAAGAAAGTGCTACAAAAAATAAACGGTAGAGTTTGTCATAGGAGCCAACCAGAAAGAGCTCCCAATGGCCAAAGCTGGAACAATCTGAGTAACAAAAGAAACAGTGTTATATTGGATTACAATCCAAAGCTTAAAATAAATATATATGGAGAGATCCAAGATGGCCAATTAACAACAGCTCAGGATTGTAGCTCCCAGTGAAAGCGCAGAGAGCGAGTGGACGCCGCACTTTCAGACGAATTTTTGTGGCCCACAGACTAGGAGATTCCCGGCGGAGGAGCCACACGG